>JASPKZ010000832.1:780000-947500 GCA_030220185.1 Diploptera punctata | reverse complement strand
CTTATCATTATCATCATCATCATCATCATCCTTCACCGGTGTGGAAAGCAACGGGAAGCTACCACACCTGTAATTCCCTAGTAAAGCTGCAAAACATTGCATGAAAATGGTATGATTGCAGTGAAAGACCTACACTTGGACAGAATTATTATGGATATATATATATATATATATATATATATATATATATATATAGTGTGTGTGTTACGACTATTTGTATATTTTCAGAACCATACTCGGCACATATCAGTCAATTTAGCAAAGTATGATCGCATTGTTTTATCAATAAATTGTAACCATTAAAGTGTTAGTTACCAATATTATCATTAAAATTCCTTTTACCAAACAAAAATTTAAAATCATGAACGCGTTTCAATAGCTAATCTATCATCATCACGACTAATAAAAGCAAGATAAGTGTATAGAAACAAAACAATGCAAGTTACGTCACATAACGTGACTGACAATTATAAATTACTTATTTTATCATCAACATATATATCCTTTCTACTTGACAATAAAATTTTGGAGCAGGTGAATAATTTTACATATGTAGGATGCAGTATCTCATAAGAAGAGGAAAAGGATGTAAATGCGAAAATATCTACTTTTTTAAGAATTGTATAGTTAATAAATTCTATCTTCAAGCCACAGTTAGTCCAAAAACATTCAAGATTAAAAGTGTATAAAACACTGGCTCTTCCAACTCTTTTGTATGGTAGCGAAGTATGGACATTGAAACAGAAGGATATACAGAGACTTGGATCTGCTGAAATTAGATACCTTCGGAGAAATGCTGGATACACTCTACTAGATCACAAAAAAATGAAGACATCTTAGAAGAATTACACAAGGAACCTTTAGAAAACAAAATTTCTGATTATAAGTCAAGATGGATGCAACATGGTCATCGAATGGAAGATCACAGGATACCCAAACAAATGTTAAGATATCAACCTGCAGGAAGAAGACCAGGACTTAAAAGACTGCTGGATGGTGTTTCTCTTGAGGCCGAAACAGGTCAACAAATGACCTAAATTCGTGAATGTACTATCATGATGATGATGATCATCAACATAATCAAATTTTTTATTTTAATTAACCCTTAAATTGGCAGTGTATCACATAGGGCATCAAGTGGTTTAATTTATTTAACACTTTTAATAAAACAGAAGAAAACAAATGAGTAGAAATTACTTACATTTGTGTCTAATTAAACAATATACCTAAAAATAAAATTCATGCGTGATTTCGTTTTCACTGCAGTCCGCCTCATTTAAATAACTGACTCAAGAAAATTTGTGTTTTGCCAATTTAAGGGTTAAAATAAAGAGAACATTTTGTGTTTGTTCAAGTTTTTTTTTCTATTTTTATAAATTCCCAAACTTTCAAGAACGTCCAGGAATTTAAAATTGTTCTGTTTGACAAATCTGAGGTTACTCAACATAGTCTAACAGTGGTCATGTTAGGATAGGAATAATTTTAGTCTCCTTAGATTAGTCAATGTATTTTTTGACGTTCTTAAATGTTAGGAATTATGAAAAAACAGAAAAAATATTAACAATGACAAGGTCTTTATTCCGGTCAGCGCTCTCTGTTAAAGAAAAAAGGGTTAATGAAAACAATAAGTAATTCAAAATGTTTAATTCGTGTACAACACCCTGTTATTTATATAGAAGCTTACTCTTTATTATATAAACAACAAAAGTACGAAAACAATTTGTCAAACCAATTGTTCAGCAAGTCGATTTAATGTTCTGATTTTATCATCATCATAACTGATAGAATAACAGTTTTATGTTTTATGTTTTCAGTTTAACGTTTATTTGAAAGGAGTTGGGTCGTCGAGAGTCACTGTAATGCATAATAGCACGCATTTCCAGAATTGAGCCTATGTTTAATTTCTTTGTGCATTTCATTCCTATTTGTAATTATTGTTCCTAGGTACTTGAATTCAGCCAATTCTTTAAAATTTCCCTTATTTGTCATTAGATGTCAATTTCCATTATGTAATGTATTTTTATATTTGACCATACTCAGTAGAGTGTGGGTTGGTCCTTACTATCTCTTCGCTATCGCCCAATAGTAGTACATCATCAGCATAAACTATCAGCTTATTAATACTATTGGAGTAAAAATACAATGAACCTAGAATAACGTTGCCGTATCAAGGTATTAAAACACTTCTTCTTCTTCGTTGCGGTTTAGGCCATTTTTTTAGCTTGTTTCGGCTCCAAGTTGCGGCTGTTTCCATCTTTTCTTTGGTCTTCCCAAGCTTCTTCTTCCTTGTGGTGAATAGTTGTATGCTGCCTTTGGTATTCTGTTCTCAGTCATCCTTGCTAAGTGTTCTTTCCAGTTTGTTGTATTTCACTATTTATTTTCAGCAGCTTGGATTCTGGTAGATTGTTGTGTCGTCACTGTCCATGTTTCGGATCCATAAGTTATAATAGGAACTGCCATACATACATAGCGTTCTGCCCAAGAGCAAGTCTTTCACTACAACCTCAGCATTCTCCACTCTTTCCTTAACTTAGATTTATTTTTTGTAACCGCATACAAACCATTTATTTTAATATTGTCTATTATCTGATGTATTTTTCTGCCTCTAACTTTCTTTTCGTTGAACATTCCTTCTAGGGCATCCTTCAGCAAGCAGTTTCTTCTTAGCCAGTGGCCAATTTAATTTCTTTTCCTGAGTTCCAGCATTGTTCTTCCTTCACCCACTCTGTCTAACACATCTTTATTATTTTATTTTGTCTGTGCATTTTATACTTTCCATCCTTCTCCATATCCACATCTCAAAAGCTTCCAGTCTCTTTTCCTCATTCCGTCGTAATGTCCAAGTCTTTCCACCATACAATGCTACACTCCACACAAAGCACTTCACTAGCCTCTTCCGTAATTCATCGTCTGCCATCGTCTTGTATAATTTTATTATATAGACATTTCTTGCTTTATTTTTCAAAGTTCTTTTTAGTGTTCCTGTTATATTCTATTCTATAGAATAGAAGAGGGCAGGTCTTTCACTGCAATCGTAGCATTTTCATGCTATGCTTTGCAACTTTACTAGGGAATTATAGGTGTGGTAGCTTCCCGTTACTTTCCACATCGGTGATGGATGATAATGATAAGGTTGGTGATGATGGCCGGATGATTTTCGGTGACAATTGGGCCCTAAGCATCTTGACATTTGTTTTACAGGTGAGGAAAAGCCCCGAAAATAACCTCACCCAGAGCTTGTCCCGACCGGAAATCGAACCCGGGCCCTCTGCGTGACAAAGCAGCACGCTACCTCGAGACCACAGCCGTGGACTCTTGTTATATAACTAAACTTACTTAGTTTGTCATTTATATCCGTTGTGTATGATATTTCAAAACCTAGGAAGTTATAATTTGTCACTTGTTCTATTGGTTTATTTTCTAATATTATGTTTTGGAACTGATTGAGCGTCCATGAAAGCCATTGTTTTTTTTATTTTTCTGATGAAATTTTCATATTATATTTATTTGATATTTCGTTTAATTCGTACAGTATTCTTTGTAATTCGTTTGCTGATTTTGCTATATTAAATCGGGTCATCTGAAAAGGTTAATGTTTTTGTCATCAGGTATTAGAACACACAAAATCATTTCTACTAATCCAATTTAATCTAATCTTCATGAGATACTCCTCAATAATCTGAATTTTCTCGGAATTCGCTGGAATATTACTTTATTGGAGGAACAGTTACAAATATTGCTCCAAGTTATAATTTTTTACGTTAAACCCGGATTTTATTTTACATAGAGAATGGATGACAAGTATGCTCATCCTGATCACCTCCGGGTCTGCAATGACGTCTGTGTTTGTTACTATGTATCAGGCTAACACAGTGTTATGTGTATCCAACATTGTGTTGCTATCTGTAAAACAAATTTGAACATGCACTTAGTATTTCAGAGCGAAAGGGACAGTTCTATATTTTATGGACTGTAATATTCATGGATTTGTGTAATACAGCAAAACATATTTGTTTTCACTTCATTCCATTCGTTACATTTGTGATTTAATAGCATGTTAGTGCAGATTAAATAATTTCCACTTATCCATATCCAATTTCGACGATTTTAACTTGTTTTCTTCATATTGTAAGCCCTTGTTTCACTCAACGATACTTAGGCACTCTTCCCCTACAGTTACACTTGTTTTCGTATAGATGTCATAAAGTGGCCAGCGGTCAGCGTTCCGCACCATAGTTTCCTCTAGGAAAACTAAGGTAGTAACAAGAAGGGCAAATTTTACTTAATGTCTATCCGCTCTCAAAATGATCCTCATCAAAACAAAACCACGTGACCTGCTCGCTTGTCATTGGTTATGGACACCGACGTTCGATATGCAAGCAGTAAGTACACGAAAAAGTAGTTCCTTTTATTAAATTATAAATATGTCCTCTGAATATACTTGTTATTTTTCGTGAATGTAAATAATAATATTCAAAACATAGAGACTATTCTAAAAAATACTTAATCAATAATTATAACTTAAAATAGTATTTTTTTTACATATGGATAATGCATTTGAGTCGATTCTGATGCAACAGAATGGCTGATGGTGTGAGTCTTCTGTATAAGTGTCGCCATTTAATTTTTTTAAACTCAAATCTAGCAAACCTTGGTCTGGTGATAAAAAACAGTTATTTTAAATGTGTTTCAGAAGTTCAGTGAAAAATCTCACCAGCTTTCTTGTAATCTACCCCATTCAAAGATCACATGTATTATATACTTCACACGTGCTCCCTGTCAATGTGACAGTAATTGTCGCGCGAATGGCAGAAGGGTACAATTGGGGTTTGTTTATGTTAGGATCACTCTAAGAGCGGATAATGTATAGAGACATTTTATTCAGGCTTGACGAGACGATGTAAAGTCCCTCCCAAAGGACTTGCTTTTTGGATTTTTACATTCCAAACAATTCATTGACCCCGGCCGGGTTTCAACCAGCGACCCTCGTGCCAGAGGTAAGGAGCATAACCCCTAGGCCACCGCGGCCGATTAAATTTTAGAAAAATGTCAGTTTCGCAGAAAGTGCGTAAATGCCGGTAAGTAAATTCTAGAACAAGTATTTATGCTATTATTTTGCTAGTTTACGGAATATATGTAAGTTTTGTTATTTAAAGTTTATGTATACAGTTACGTTGCGAGAAAATAAACATGACAGTCGCTCGAGCAATTTTTAAATTTCGTATTTCAGATCGGATGTTCGGATTTCTCTGATTTTTTGAGAATAAATGTTTCTTTTTTTTTTTCAATACCGTATACGAAATTTGGAAGTTCTTCTTCTTCTTCTTCTCCTTCTTCTTCTTCACTTCACTTCACTGCAATAATTTATAGAATTGTAATTGGGCAAATTTTAATGTTTTATCTTTTGTAGTTCTTATTTTTTCCAAACATATTATACAATTTGTTTAATTTTAAGTTTATATCATTCTTTTGACAATAAGATGCGTTACTGCTTTGTCACGCAGCGGGCCCGGGTTCGATTCGCGGTAAGGACAGGCTCCTAGGTGAGTTTCTTTTTGGGGGGGGTTTCCACACCTTTAAGACAAACGTCAGGAAGCTTAGAGCCTTATCGGTCCCCGAAAATCATCCGGTCATCATCATGATCATCATCCATATCATTATCATCATCAACATTCACCGGTGTGGAAAGCAACGGGAAGCTACCACGCCTATAATTCCCTACTAAAGCTGCAAAGCATAGCATAAAAATGATATGATTGTAGTGAAAGACCTGCTCTCGGGCTGAATTACTGGATAGATAGATACGTTAAACCCTAAGTAGTTGAAAGTGTTTACTTGTTCTGTATATTTGTTATTGCTCATTATTTTGCATCTTCTGTGGTTTAATTTTTCGAAAGCCATTACTTTAGTTCCTTTTCTGATGTGCGCATATTGTATTTACTTCTTACTCCATTTAGTTTATGATTGCGATTTGTTAATCGTCCTCTGTAATGCTAAAATCACCTGATTATCTGTTAGCAATTAAGTGTTCAAAGCTTGGTCATTAATTTTAATATGATTAATTGCTTTTGCTATTGTCTAATGCCATCGTCTGTATACTATGTTAAACCATCGTTTCCCAACATGTGGGGTTCGCGAAATACTTCAAGGGGTTCGCCAAAACGTTTCGAGGTCAGGTCTATTATTGTTTCCTTAATTTCTGCGGCATTTTAATAATAAAAATAATAATAATAATAATGACGATGATAATGATAATTATTATAATAATAATAATAATATAATAATAATAACAATATAATGATAATAATAACAATAATAGTCATCGTCAACGTCACCATAATAATCGTCATCATAACAATCGTCTTCATCGTCGTCATTGTCATCATCATCATAATAATCGTCATAATAATAATAATAATCGTCATCATAATAATAATCATCGTCATCATAATAATAATCATCGTCATCATCATAATAATAATCATCGTCATCATAATAATAATCACCATCGTAATCATCATAATAACCATTATCATAATCATCATAATAATTTTAATAATAATAATAATAATAATAATTATTATTATTATTATTATTATTATTATTGTTATTATTATTAGTCCACCGCTATAGTCTCGAGGTAGCGTGCTGTCTTGTCACGCAGCGGGCCTGGGTTCGACCCCCGGTCGGAGCAGTTTTTCTGGGTGAGGTTTTTACCGGGGGTTTTCCTCACCTGTAAGGCAAATGTAAGGAAATCTATAAAGCCGAAACGGTCCCCGAAATCATATGGTCATCATCACTACCATCTTCCTTATCATTATCATCATCCTTCACCGGTGTGGAAAGCAACGGGAAGCTACCACACCTACAATTCCCTAGTAAAGCTGCAAGCATAGCATGCAAATGCTATGATTGCAGTGAAGGACCTGCCCTCGGGCAGAATTACTATGGATGGTTGGCTTATGTTGTTATTATTATTATTTTAAAATTAAATGAACCATATAATCTCCGTTGTTTCACATGTGTAACATCGGTAATTTATCACATTATTTCCACAATAAATTAATATTTACCGCGAATGCCTGATTTACGGTTATGTAACAACGTTAGGAATGTATTTGATTTCGCTACAATGGAAATTTAGTCTGCCTGCTTGTTTGTGTTCTTACAAGAACTAACAACAGTACCGCGAAAGTCGTTTTCTTCATATGCCTATTTAAAAAAAATAAATATAGAAAACAGACTTTGTGCTGAACGTGATTTGAGACTACATTTAATTTCTGTGGTTGCAACTAGGCCTACACGTTGTGTAAATTTTAAGCCATAACTGGAGTAACTTTAGGTTTTAACCGTTAAGGGATACATCAATTTAAGGTTATTGGACCTTTTGCTTGGAATTAAATGTTATGCACGTCTACTGTATGTATATTTAAGAGTCATATGATGAAAGTTAAAAATTAAATTGTACCTGTTGGTAGGTGCCGTCGTCCTCAACTTTGTTAATATATTGTAGATGAAATTAAATGGAGCGCTTTCGGAAGTTACCTTCCATCTTCTGCAGGTTGAGTTTCCGTTACTTGTTGTTGTTGTTGTGTACGGTGATGTATACTCCAACTGTTTGTAGCAGCAACTGACTTGTTTTTGACGATCTCGTATAATGGGTTTGACGAGGACGACGGCACCTACCAACAGGTACAATTTAATTTTTAACTTTCATCATATGACTTCACCTCAACGGAATTTGATATGAATTTCAGTAGTATTGATTTAAGAGTCAGTTGTTCACCCAACTCAAATCGTTGTGGAAGGGGTTCGCGAGTCGAAAAAGGTTGGGCACCGCTGTACTAAACAATGCAGGAGACATTGTACATACAATTTAATTAACAACTAGAAAATATAGTTCATAAATGAGAAAAATCTAAATCGAAGTGGTGGTTTATCTAATCTGGAATCAGAACTTACAAAATTCTTCACGAAGTCAAAAGTTTAGTTTCTTCTCGACGTATCTGGAAAATTACGTAATTAATTAAGAAATTAAATATAGGGCCTACGTTTCCTAAACCAACAAAATTGTACCACACGTTCAACTTGATGAGGAATTTAATTAGTTTACGCAATTCCTGCGTATTAAAGCCTATGTTGTTAGAAGTGTATCACATCTCAATACTGAAGATGTTAGTTAATTTTGTAAAGTTGTGACATGTAAGTTGCTAATGACTGACTTGAAGGTGGCATTGACTTTGTCATATGTACAGAAGCCTTGGAACTTCATTGGACGTCAAAGTAGAAACTTTATCTTCGTTCAGAGGGTAGGAAAAACCAGATTAACTTACTTAACAAGCCTACTTCATTCGATACCTTGCATCACGGATTATATTCAAGCATAGATTTCCTGGGATGTATTTCAAACTTTCTTTATCTTGTATAAGTTATTTCCCCCCCCCCTTTTAAGGGTAGATAGCAGTGAAGATGGTTAAAAATAACTTGTAATGAAACATCTCCTACTTTTAACAGCACACTCTATTGAGCAACATAACATGCTGCCTTGTCATGCAGCGGGCCCGGTTTCGATTCCCGGTCGGGACAGGATCCTGGTGAAGTTTTTTTCGGGATTTTTCCTCACTTGTAAGACAAATATCAGGAAGCGTAGGGCCAAACGGTCCCTGAAAATCATCCGGCCATCATCATCATCCTTATCTTCTTCTTCTTCACGGTTTAGGCTTATTTTCCAGCCTGTTCCGGCTCCAAATTGCTGCTCTTTCTATCTTTTCCTTGGTCTTCCCAAACTTCTTCTTCCTCGTGGTGAATAGTTGTATGCTGCTTTTCTATTCTATTCTCCGTCATCCTTGCCAAGTGTTCTTTCTTGTTTGTTCTGTATTTCTCTACTGTTGTGTTTAATTCCTTTACTTTTAGTTGTTGTCTTATTTCTGTGTTATGTTTTTGTATGTTCTTTGATACCCCGCTATTGGTCTGAGGAATCTGATTTCAGCAGCTTGTATTCCGGCAGATTGTTGTGTTGTCCCTGTCAAGGAAGCAAGTCCAAAGGCTTTAAGGAGGCAGCCCCTCCAAAGGACTAACCCTGCAGTACGTTAGTAGCGCACTGAGGGAACACTTCAAAATACTTACAAGCTCCAAAGACATCATCCTCATCGTTACCATTATCATCCATCACCGATGTGGAAAGCAACGGGAAGCTACCATACCTATAATTCCTAGTAAATCTGCAAAGCATAGCATGAAAATGGCATGATTGCAGTGCAAGACCTGCTCTCTGGCAGAATTACTATGGATGGATGGGTGGATGGATGGATGGATGGATTGAGTAACACTAAAAAATTGGGACTGAAAGATAATAACAATAATGTAAATATATGTTCACACATAGAAATACATTACATAATGTAAATGGACAAATAAGACAAATGAGGGAAATTATAAAGAGGGCTAAATATGAATATATATTAATAATAATTTGTAAGTTGCCCCGAAAACAGATATAATTCATAAACCGCTATTCAAGACTTGACTATCTTCTTCCGCCATTTTGTTACAGATAGATCACTATTCGCTTAAAATCCAACTTTTAAAAATAAATAAAACAGGTCTGGAAGAGAGTATGGATAGTTCTACATGCACCATGCCGTGATATTCTCCGGATAGATCACAAATCCACTGAAAACTCAACTTTCGATTTTTGTGAGTTACATCTCTTTTGTCCACCGCTGTGGTCTCGAGGTAGCGTGCTGCCTTGTCACGCATCGGGCCAGGGTTCGATTCCCGGTCGGGACAGGCTCCTGCGTGAAGCTTTTTCCAGGGTTTTTTCTCACCTGTAAGACTAATGCCAGGAAGCTTAGGGCCCAACGGTCTCCGAAAATCATATGGCCGTCATCATCACACTTACCATTATTATCATCATCATTTCACCGGAATGGGAAGCAACGGGAAGCTACCACACATATAATTCCTTAGTAAAGCTGCATGTAAATGCTATGATTGCAGTGAAAGACCTGCCCTCGGGCAGAATTACTATGGAATTGACATGTCATTTCGGGCAACTATTAGATTATAAACAGAAAGGTGGACAAAGGAATTAAACAAATATGAATATTGACCCTATTTCGCAATACAGGGAGACATCCTAACTTCTCTAAAGAACATTAAAGTGAAATAAAATAAAATAAAACTGTTATTCTACCAGTTATATTATATGGATGCGAAACAAGGACTCTTACTTTAAGGGATGAGAAAATATTACGAGTATTTGAGAATAAAGTTCTCACGAAATATTTTGCTTCAAACAGAGGAGCAGACAGGTAAATGGAGAAGACAAATATCAGTGAGCTACTTGATTTTTATATGAAACCATGTTTAATATGAACATCTAAATCTCGTAGGCTGCGATGGGCAGGACATGTGATACGAATGACGAATGAAAGAATGGCATGGAAACTGTGCAGTAATCCATTATTACCGTTCCCTGATTATGCGTGGATGTTATTTTATTATCATCGTATAAATCGATAAGAACTCCATCACACAAGTAACTGCGTAAATTAAGCGAATTTCTCAGCAAGTGGAATTTATGTATAGATTTTTCTGGTTTACGAAATACCTCTCTATTTTATTAACTAAATCTTATTTTTCTAGTTACGTTACGAGAAAACAAATATGGCGGCTACTGGAAATATCTTTTCAATTTCGGGTTTCAAGTAAAGTTCCTTTCTAATTGTGGGGATTTCGCTGATTTTTTAAAATCACCTTACTCGTTTTAATACCGTTTACTGAGTTTAGTTGTGAACAATTGAAAATTGCGACGTCTAGAACGATTTTTAAAATTTTCCATTTAACAAGGATCAGATTTTGTTCGTTGACGAACTAGCCCTTACATATATTCGCTGTCATATACGCAGTTTGGTTCCGAAAAAATAAAATCTGCGACTGCTTGAACTTTAAAAGGTAAATATAGCGTATTATATATTACAACGTAACTAAACGATCTTCGTCAAGTAACTCCTGCTAGGGGAGCACCTATTTCTTCAAAAAAGGACATATGGGATATATGTATATATATATATATATATATATATATATATATATATATATGATAATGAATAGTTTCTTTCAACATCGGGAAATACATAAATACACATGAGAACAGCCAACAAAAAGTCTCAAATCAATAATTGATTATATAATTGTGAAACAAAAACGTGATATGATAGTGAAAGAAAGCCAGATTGCGGAAGTGATCATTATATGCTTTTGGGAAAATTAATATTAACAAGTAGCAAAAAACAAAATATTGAAGTAATGGCAGGCAGAATAAATACAACTCCTTTGAATGAACAAAGATATAAAGTAAGTTTACTCTATGATGAGAGTATAAAATATCTTTATCAATCAAGATTAAAGCAAAAACTTAATTTAAATGTAAATAAATCTGCAGTGGAAATGTATGATCAACTAAAGGAAAATATACATTCAGCTGCTTTAGAAGCACTTGGGACAGAAAATCTAGAACCAAAAAGAAACAGTGAATGGTTTAATCACGATATTAAAAAAATAGTAGAAGAAAAAAGAAAGCACGGATGGAATGGTTATCAGATCACTCAACAACATCTCGAAATGAATATTTCATTTTAAAACATAAAACAAAGGTAGAAGTGAGAAGAACAAAAAATGAGTACTGGGATAATATATGCTCGAATATAGATCATTCGATTGGATATGCTGGATCCAAAGAAGCTTGGAAAACATTACAAAATATCAGGAAATCAGAAAGAAAGAAGATAAATATTCAGTTGATAAGACCAACAGAATGGATGCAACATTATAAAGGTTTATTTCAAGAAAATAGAAATGAGTTTCAACTTCAAGATACGGATGGTGAATATGAATTTGACACTCCAGAGATAACAGAGGATGAAGTAAAAAGAGCTTTGAAAGTGGCAAAAAAATGGGAGAGCACCAGGATCAGGAAATATTCAGACGGAACTCCTAAAACATGGAGGAGATATTTTGGTAATATTTTTAACAAAACTTTTTAATAAAATTGAAATTGGAGACGATATCCCAGAAGACTGGAATTTATCGTACATTACTCCTATTTTTAAAAAAAAGGTGATAAGAAACTGTGTTCCAATTATAAAGGTATAAGCGTTTTACCTTCAACAGCTAGGATTTTTAGCAAAATTATAAATTTTAAACTTAAGGAGATAAAAGATAACTTAAGAGAAGAACAATGTGGATTCCGAAGTGGAAGATCATGTATTGATAATATTTTCTGTATTAGACAATTACAAGAGAAAATCCTAGCAAAAAATAAAGAACTACATATGACCTTTATTGATTTAGAGATGGCATATGATAGTGTACCTCGACAATTGTTATGGACGGCAATGAGAAATCTGAATATCTGTGATAAATGGATTAATATTGTTAGGAGGTTCTATAGTAATACAAAAGCTAAAGTAAAAATACAGAATACTTTAACAGAGGAATTCACAGTGAATAAAGGCCTTAAGCAGGGATGCAGTTTATCACCAATTCTTTTTAACATTTATTTAGACCAGGCTCTTAACTTGTGGTATAAAAAATGTTCTGAAATGGGATTCCTATAGGAGGAAAAGTACTGCATTCATTGTTGTTTGCAGATGATCAAATAATTTTGCAGGGGATGAAGATGATATGAAATATATGATAAATAAACTAATGGAAGAATATAAAAAATGGGGACTGAATATAAATTTACGGAAAACAGAATATATGTGTTTGGGAAAGGATGTGGATGACCTCAGACTTGAAACAGGGAAAATAAAAAAGTGTGAATTTTTTAAATATCTTAGGTCAATAATTACAAGTTTAGGTACCTGTGAGAGAGATGTACAGACTAAAATTGCAATGGCAAAAAATGCAACTAAGACATTACATGGGATAATTTGTAATAAAAATATTGCAAAGGAAACTAAAATGAAAATTTATAAGAGCATAATACAGAATATTTTGTCATATGGAAGTGAAACTTGGTCTTTGACGGAATTACAAAAGAACAAAATTAGAACAGTTGAATTTGATTATTTTAGAAGAAGCCTCAACTCCGCCATTGCCGGTCCCAAGCCCGGATGAGAAAGGAGGAGGGGGAGGAGTAACACCTCGTAAAAAAAACCTTGGTTCAGCTGGCCCGGCTGATAGTACCATGTGAGGGCCCCTTGCCAGGGAACGGTGAAGACCTCAACGGCAATGAAGGCGGAGAGGGATACCCTTTACGGCAGATTTGGCGGAAGAGGCACCCTACCCTCACTCAGGGGAAGAGAGAGGAACCGCTGCCTTGCGGAGAAGGAGAAACTTCAAAGGCTAAGGGAGCATCCCCTACAGAAAAGCATGCCTGTCCAAGAGGCATTGAGGTGGCAACCCCACCACTGGACTTACCCAACTATAGGCTGGTAACCTATAATGGGGAAAACTTTGAATACTCGAAAGACTACAAGAAATAAGCAGGCGGATAATAAAACTATGACGACAGGCAAAGAACAAAGGATTTATGATTACTGGAATTTGGCAACCTGGAACGTAAGAGGACTTAATAAAAAAGATGAAGAATTGGTAGAGGAATTGAAGAAAAGACAAATAGACATAGCTGTTATTAGTGAGACAAAAAAGAAAGGAAGAGGATCAACAGAAATGGGAGATTATCATATGATCTATTCAGGAGTAGAAAAGACAGAAAGAGCCAAATCTGGAATTGCTATTTTAATAAAACAAAATTGGAGAAAAAAATAACAACTTATTCCTGGATAAGTGACAGAATAGTAACATTAAGATTAAAGTTAGGAAGAGATAATTTAACAATAATAGGAATATATGCCCCATCTACTGGAAATAAAAAGGAAGCAGAGAAATTCTATAATGAATTACAAGATATAAAGGATAGAATAAATAAAAATGACCAGATAGTAATATTAGGAGACTTCAATGCCAGAATTGGAAATAAAACCATTAAAGATTTAATTGGCCCACATGGAGAAAATGAAGTAAATGATAAAGGGATAATTTTAAGAGATTTTTGTATGTATAACCAGCTACGAATTACAAATACATTTTTCAAACATAAAGAAATACATAAGTTTACTTGGATGAGTCGGGGATCCAGATCTATAATAGATTACATAATAGCAAACAGAAAATTTTGGACACAAATAATGGATACGAGAGTCTATAGGGGAACAGAAATAGATTCTGATCACTTTTTAGTGGTTGGAAAAATTAGAACGAACAAACCTTATTTTAGAAGGAAAGTAGAAAAGAAATCAGAAAACGAAAATACAAAGTACAGCTGTTAGAACAAGATAGTATAAGACAGTTATATGAAAATCGAATAAAACAAAACTTGAAACCAAGAGTTGGAGATGTAGAAATAGATTGGATAAAATTAAAAGAATCAATAAAAAAAGCAGCAAATGAATGTTTGGGAACCTCCAAAAATAGACCAAAAAATCGATTGAAAGTTTGGAATGAAGAAATAAAAGAAGCAATCAGTAATAAGAAGATAGCTTATTTAAAATGGCTTAATTCTGGGACTATTAATGATAGAATAGATTACAAACACAAAAGAGCAATAGTCAGAAAATTATCTAGAAAATTAAAAAATGAAGGATGGGAAAGTTTTATAAAAAATATAGAAAGAGATGTCACAGGAGCAAAAAGATATGGTTTCAAAGTATTCCAGCGATTAAAAGAAGATTGTACGGATAAATTGGCTATAAATGGAATGACAGCAGAACAATGGACACAGCATTTCAGACAGTTATTATATGCAGAGGAAGAAGAAACAAATACACCTCCCTGTCCCACAGAAGAATATAATGCTATAAACATTGGATGAAGTGATAGAAACTATCAAGAAAATGAAAAATAGAAAAGCTAGTGGAGTAGATGGTATACCAATGGAGCTTTGGAAATATGGTGGGAAACCACTCTATATTAGATTGGTACAAATTTTTAATGATATATGGGCACATGGAATAATACCTCAGGACTGGAAAACATCATTAGTAATACCCATCCATAAGAAAGGAGAAAAAAGTAACTGTTCAAATTATAGAGGTATATCATTGTTGACAACAGCATCTAAAATATATACATCCATTTTAAAACGAAAACTCCAGAAAATTACAGAAGATAAAATTGGAGAGGAACAATGTGGATTCCGAAAAGGCCGATCGTGTATCGACGCTATATTTGTTATAAAACAACTAATTGAGAAGTGGAAAGAATTTAATATCCCCCTATATATATTATTTTTAGATTTTGAAAAGGCCTATGATAGAGTCAAACGGGACATAATGTGGAAAATATTGGAAAGCTACCAAGTCCCCAATAATCTAATAAATGCTATAAAAAGTTTATATGAAACCACATTTATAAAAGTAAAGTTAGATCATGGGAAAATAACAGATAAATTTGAAATTAACCAAGGTTTAAGACAGGGATGTGGACTATCTCCATTACTGTTTATTCTATATCTAAATAAAATTGTCCAGGAGTGGAAAAAACTAAACCCCCCAGGAGTAAAAATATGTAGAGGAAATCAAATACAAACAATAATCTTCGCAGATGATCAAGTACTTCTAGCGGAGAATGAAGATGATTTGCAGAGATCAGTGTTTAAATTGCAGAATACCCTAGAAAAATACAACATGAAAATATCTGAAAATAAAACCAAATCCATGGCAATCACTGGAAAGGAACTTTCGAGAGTAAAAATAATAATAAATAATAAACCAATAGAACAAGTAACACACTTTAATTATTTAGGTAATAATATATCACAGTTTCATAATCAAAAAGATGTGGAAACAAATTTAGAAAAATATAACAGATTAAATGGTATAATTAGGAGAAATTTTGGAAAACAAATGAGGAAAGAAATCCAATTGAGATTTCATAATGCCATAGCCAAACCTGCTCTACTATACGGAAGTGAATGCTGGACACTTCGAGCAAAAGATAAATCCCGCATTAATAGTTCACAAATGAGATTCCTCCGATCACTAACTGGAGTAACATTAAGGGATAGAATGAAAAGTGATGAGATAAGGATGCAGTGGAATAGTAGGGAAATGGTTGAACATATACAAAATTATCAGATTAAATGGTTCCAACACGTCCAGAGAATGTCAAATTCCCGTTTACCAAAGATGATTTACCACCTCAACCCTAATGGCAAAAGAGACCTCGGAAGACCCTTCAACCGATGGAAGGATCAGTTTTTGTAGTCGCAGAACGGGCATCATCACCCAATACTGCATTCGGAAGAAGAAGAAGAAAAGAAGAAGAAGCCTCCAAAAAACAAGACAGGATAAAATAAGAAATTAATTCCTTTGGAGAGAAATGAATGTCACCACATCTGTTGTTAAGAGGATTTAAAATCAAACACTTAAATGGTATGGCCATGTACAAAGAATGGAAAATGAAACGTGCACGTTATCCATGAAGGACATCGCGTGTTAAATATTGAAAACACCCTAACAGTAATGCACAGAGAAAATAATCCAGCGAAGATAAACGTACTCGAAGAGATGGAAATCATGAAAGCAGCTCACAACGATAGCCTGATAAACGAAAACGAACCCAATACATGCAACCCCCTCTACCAGATCTTCAGTGAAACACCAGTTTTGAATCCTGCCGATGATGGGACAAGTCCCGAAAGCGCTACAGTTAAATGATTAATTAAGTTGAGGAGACGGACCTTTCAGGTGAATATTCCATAATTTTATATTAATTTTGAATAAACCTCAACGGAACACATCATGAATCTTATAAAAGTTGATTGTAAAGAAGGTTTTATCATCCAACGTACCTCCCACCCTTTCTAACTACTGAGTTTTATGGCTCCTATGTGACTATCCCAATAGACGGTAGGATTGGCAGCTAATGGCTTATATTCTTTGGTGGTCCACGAGCTTAAGGTTCCCATATGTAGGTCTACTTCCAAATATTTGTTACCAGACAAGTAATTACTGGAAGTCTCCTTTATATTGAATATAAATATTCTTTTAATTTAATTTTCATAATAACCTTTATAATGAGGGATTAGTTTCCGTCACAACTTATTGTAACGGACTGTCAACAGCACGTACGGCTTACTGCCCGTGTGATCCATATTTGTAAATAACATTGAATGTATCTTACTTTTAGTTTAATAAAGTCCTTATGTATGTATACATATATATAACATTTTTGACATTGAGCAATGCAAGCTTAATATGACATGATAAGAAAAATAAATGACTGGACGGCATTTGAACCCGGACTCTGGATTGATATTCCAGTGCACTACCACATACGCTACCAGGCAAATCTAGTACAAATATTTATTTTTCTTTATATATACTCTATTATTACGAGATTAGCGGGAATTCGGTCTCCACTGTCATTATACATATAACATGATAAAAAATAAATGCTTGGACGGGATTTGAATCGGAATTCTGGATTGATATCCTAGTGCGCTACCGATTACACCACCAAGCAAGTACAAACATTTATATATATATATATATATATATATATATATATATATATATATACACACACACATACTTAAAGATACACATTTATAATTGTATTTTCGGTAGGATCAATAATAACATTTTTTCTCAAAAAATCTTTAAGAACAACCTCAAAAACTTCACAGCTTCGAAATTTGATGTCTCTATAGAACATTTTGACACATTTGAAGCGAACAAAAATCTAACCTATCAGCAAAACTTCTATAGCAGAGTTCCCTTGAGAAACCTTAAGTTACTTTATCGACCGAAAAAAAAAAAAAACGTGAATACAGTAGACGATGTATTATAAAACCTGGCAGTATGGCCGTAATACAGCTTTTTAATTAACGGCGGCAGATGGAAGCACTTTTCCTCTGGAAACATAAGACGGATTACGTTATAAAAAATAAGTAACTCTCACAAAGAGAATAAATCGTATTATTAGAACTACGTCACTTCTCCCGGTGGCTTCGGGGGGGGGGGGTACATTTATAAATGTTTCTTTATTGTAGTTAGTAACTAACTAAGAATTCAGATATAATAAGAACAGTTAAGTATCGTAGACTTGTGATGAGCAGGTCATGTGCACGAATGGGGAATGCTTTTTCTGCCCTTTAGCAGGAAAAGCAGAGGGAAAACGCCCAGTTGGTAGACCATGAATGAAGTGGGAGAATAACATTAACTGTGATTTGAGGGAAGCAGATTATACAGGGAATGATTGGAAAACATTAGCTCAGGATAGGGATGTATGCAGAGCTTATATCCGTGCGGCCATAAACCTATGGGTTCGATAGTGCCAGTGAGTTAGTTAGTTGCCATTAAAACATATTTAAAACCCTTAATTTGATTACTAAATGAAATTTTGGTTCATAATATTAAAAATCGGGTTCACTAGAACGTGACCAAATATATATATATATATATATATATATATATATATATATATATCCCTCCATAGTAATTTTGCCTGAGAGCAGGTTTTGCACTGCAATCATAGCAGTTTCATGCTATGCTTTGCAGTTTTACTAGAGAATTATAAGTGTGGTAGCTTCCCGCTGCTTTCACACACCGGTGAAGGATGATGATGGTATTGATGATGATGATGGCCGGATGATTATCGGGAACCGTTGGGCCCTAAGCTACCTGACAGGTGAGGAAACCCCCGAAGGAAACCTCAGCCAGGATCCTTTCCCGACAGGGAATCGTACCCGGGCCCGCTCGCTACCTCGAGACCGCAGTGGTGGATATATATATATATAAAGTGCGGCATAATTGGCTAACCGAAAATGCAAGTATATCACTTTCTGTAGTTTACAACATCTATGAAGAGAATAACTACCTAAATTGTTCCGTGTGATCTCCATTGTTGTTTAAGAGTTTATGATAGTAGTGTTAGAGATTATATTCTGAAGGTCCCGTATTCAAATCCCAGTTTCAACCAATTCTTTTTTTTTCCTTGCAACCATGTGCAGTGGTTAATTGACTTATGCCCACCCTGTATATATTATATATATATATATATATATATATATGTGTGTGTGTGTGTGTGTGTGTGTATTTGTAATAGCCATTTTAAGTATCTTTAGGTAAAAAGTATGCAGATTCGCAAAATAATAAATATTTTCATGAGCACAGCTTCCATAAATTCATTCCTTTGGAATTCGATAAAAAGAAATAGCTATCATCTAGTAACTTTGCAGATGAAAGGACTTAAAATGGAAGAAATAATAAATATTTCTGCTACAAGTGAAATCTAATTGAAATCTTTACAAGATTTTGCATGAGATAATAATTGTAAGTGACCCGGAAAACAAAAGACGTACGAGTCAGTTGTTCTTTTGTTTTCTGAGTCGGAGCTCCTTGTTGTTAGATGTAGATGTCACTTATCTTCGTCATGACCATCTGTAAAATGTAATTTAATTTCTTTTGTTTTTGTCATGTTCTTGGCAACTTTTAATTTCATTCTTTGATAGTACGGTTTCTGGCTTGCAGTTTTATTTAGACCTATCATCGGGTGCTCCAAGTCTAATTTTATTGGTTCGTGCTCTAAACATATTTATTTATATTATTTATTTATTTATTTATTTATTAGTAACATTTGTTCGTTTATTGTTTTAGTTATTTACCATTGATTTTATTAACTAACTCACTGGAACTATCGAACCGATAGGTTAATAGCCATACGCACATAAGCTCTCCATACATCCCTATCTTGGGATAATGTTTTACAATCATCCCCTGTATAATCTACTTATCTCAAATCATAGTTAATATTATTCTCCCACATCATTTTTGGTCTACCAACTGGGCGTTTTCCCTCTGGTTTTCCTACAAGAAGCTTCAAATGCACCTATTTCGTTCCACATTCGTGCCACATGTCCTGTCCATCTCTATCTACAAGACTTAACTGATCTTATTATATTCTGCGTCCTATAAAGACAATGTAGCTCATATAGTTTTCTGGATATAGTTTTCTCCATTCACCTGTGTATTCATTTCTCTTTGGTCGAAAAAGTTTCCCAAGAACTTTATTCTCAAATACTTGTAATCTCCTTTCCTCCCTTAAAGTAAGAGTCCTTGTTTCGTATCCGTATAATATAACTGATAGAATAACAGTTTTATATATTTTCAGTTTACGTTTTTTTAAGAAGTTGGGACGACAAGAGTCCCTGTAATGCATAATTATCATGCATTTCAGGAATTGAACCTATGTTCAATTTCTTTGTGCATCTCATTCCTACTTGTGATTATTGTTCGTAGGTATTTGAATTCAGCCACTTCTTCAAAATTTCCCTCATTTGTCATTCAGTATCTGCCCATATCCATTATATAATGTATTTCTATGTGTGAACATTATTTAGTTTTAAGATTTTTAAATGTATCATAACTAACTTGTTAACTCACTGACATTATCGAACCCGTAGGTTCATGGCCGCGCGGATATTAGCTCTCCATACATACCTATCCTGAGCTATTGTTTTTCAATAATTCCCTGTATAATCTACTTTCCTCCAAATGTATCATAGAGATTTGAATTGAAAATTGTAGGTTACTGTTGAAGAAAATGACCCCATGAACTGTAGTCACATCCCCTGACCACAAGACCATGAGATTGGTATAATGTGTGAGAATTTAGTTCGGTTTCGCTAGTGTCAGCCATATCTAGCACATGGAAAAGAGAAGACAGCATGAAGGAGTGAGTTGGCAACACTGAATTATACGTGGGTACGACTGTTACATTTGAGTAGATTCATTTCATCCCTGGAGGGCAACGAATTAATTTTGTTTTATTTAAATATGCGATTACAGGCAACAAAACCTCGCCTGGGGAACTCAACTAAAAAACGTAATGCGTCATAATTCCTCGTATAATATATTTTTCTTTCTAAGCAACTGTAAAAAACCAGCGTTGCTTTATAACAACACTATACGAATAACTGGTTTAATAGAATAACTAGCAAAGAAAATATTTATTAGATAACATGGGTGTTTCTCATACTTAGGAAGTATATTTATTGAACATAAGATTTATTAGATAACATGGGTGTTTATCATACTTAGGAAGTATATTTATTGAACATAAGATTTATTAGATAACATGGGTGTTTCTCATACTTAGGAAGTATATTTATTGAACATAAGATTTATTAGATAACATGGGTGTTTATCATACTTAGGAAGTATATTTATTGAACATAAGATTTATTAGATAACATGGGTGTTTCTCATACTTAGGAAGTATATTTATTGAACATAAGATTTATTAGATAACATGGGTGTTTATCATACTTAGGAAGTATATTTATTGTACATAAGATTTATTAGATAACTTGGGTGTTTCTCATACTTAGGAAGTATATTTATTGAACATAAGATTTATTAGATAACATGGGTGTTTCTCATACTTAGGAAGTATATTTATTGAACATAAGGTTTATTAGATAACATGGGCGTTTCTCATACTTAGGAAGTATATTTATTGAACATAAGATTTATTAGATAACATGGGTGTTTCTCATACTTAGGAAGTCTATTTATTGAACATAAGGTTTATTAGATAACATGGGTGTTTCTCATACTTAGGAAGTATATTTATTGAACATAAGATTTATTAGATAACATGGGCGTTTCTCATACTTAGGAAGTATATTTATTGAACATAAGATTTATTAGATATCATGGGTGTTTCTCATACTTAGGAAGTATATTTATTGAACATAAGGTTTATTAGATAACGTGGGCGTTTCTCATACTTAGGAAGTATATTTATTGAACATAAGATTTATTAGATATCATGGGTGTTTCTCATACTTAGGAAGTATATTTATTGAACATAAGGTTTATTAGATAACGTGGGCGTTTCTCATACTTAGGAAGTATATTTATTGAACATAAGATTTATTAGATATCATGGGTGTTTCTCATACTTAGGAAGTATATTTATTGAACATAAGGTTTATTAGATAACATGGGTGTTTCTCATACTTAGGAAGTATATTTATTGAACATAAGATTTATTAGATAACATGGGTGTTTCTCATACTTAGGAAGTATATATATTGAACATAAGATTTATTAGTTAACATGGAAGTTTCTCATACTTAGGAAGTATATTTATTGAACATAAGGTTTATTAGATAACATGGGCGTTTCTCATACTTAGGAAGTATATTTATTGAACATAAGATTTATTAGATAACATGGGTGTTTCTCATACTTAGGAAGTATATTTCTTGAACATAAGATTTATTAGATAACATGGGTGTTTCTCATACTTAGGAAGTATATTTATTGAACATAAGATTTATTAGATAACATGGGTGTTTCTCATACTTAGGAAGTATATTTATTGAACATAAGATTTATTAGATAACATGGGTGTTTCTCATACTTAGGAAGTATATTTATTGAACATAAGATCTATTAGATAACATGGGTGTTTCTCATACTTAGGAAGTATATTTATTGAACATAAGGTTTATTAGATAACATGGGTGTTTCTCATACTTAGGAAGTATATTTATTGAACATAAGATTTATTAGATAACATGGGTGTTTCTCATACTTAGGAAGTATATTTATTGAACATAAGATTTATTAGATAACATGGGTGTTTTCTCATACTTAGGAAGTATATTTATTGAACATAAGGTTTATTAGATAACATGGGTGTTTCTCATACTTAGGAAGTATATTTATTGAACATAAGGTTTATTAGATAACATGGGCGTTTCTCATACTTAGGAAGTATATTTATTGAACATAAGGTTTATTAGATAACATGGGTGTTTCTCATACTTAGGAAGTATATTTATTGAACATAAGATTTATTAGATAACATGGGTGTTTCTCATACTTAGGAAGTATATTTATTGAACATAAGGTTTATTAGATAACATGGGTGTTTCTCATACTTAGGAAGTATATTTATTGAACATATGATTTATTAGATAACATGGGTGTTTCTCATACTTAGGAAGTATATTTATTGAACATAAGGTTTATTAGATAACATGGGTGTTTCTCATACTTAGGAAGTATATTTATTGAACATAAGATTTATTAGATAACATGGGTGTTTCTCATACTTAGGAAGTATATTTATTGAACATAAGGTTTATTAGATAACATGGGTGTTTCTCATACTTAGGAAGTATATTTATTGAACATAAGATTTATTAGATAACATGGGTGTTTCTCATACTTAGGAAGTATATTTATTGAACATAAGATTTATTAGATAACATGGGTGTTTCTCATACTTAGGAAGTATATTTATTGAACATAAGGTTTATTAGATATCATGGGTGTTTCTCATACTTAGGAAGTATATTTATTGAACATAAGGTTTATTAGATAACATGGGTGTTTCTCATACTTAGGAAGTATATTTATTGAACATAAGGTTTATTAGATAACATGGGCGTTTCTCATACTTAGGAAGTATATTTATTGAACATAAGATTTATTAGATAACATGGCCATTTCTCATACTTAGGAAGTATATTTATTGAACATAAGATTTATTAGATAACATGGGTGTTTCTCATACTTAGGAAGTAGAGTATATTTATTGAACATAAGATTTATTAGATAACATGGGTGTTTCTCATACTTAGGAAGTATATTTATTGAACATAATGTTTATTAGATTACATGGGCGTTTCTCATACTGAGGAAGTATATTTATTGAACATAAGATTTATTAGTTAACATGGAAGTTTCTCATACTTAGGAAGTATATTTATTGAACATAAGGTTTATTAGATAACATGAATGATTCCCATACTGAGGAAGTATATTTATTGAACATAAGATTTATTAGTTAACATGGAAGTTTCTCATACTTAGGTAGTATATTTATTGAACATAAGGTTTATTAGATAACATGAATGATTCCCATACTTAGGAAGTATATTTATTGAACATAAGATTTATTAGATAACATGGGTGTTTCTCATACTTAGGAAGTATATTTATTGAACATAAGTTTTATTAGATAACATGGGTGTTTCTCATACTTAGGAAGTATATTTATTGAACATAAGATTTATTAGTTAACATGGAAGTTTCTCATACTTAGGAAGTATATTTATTGAACATAAGGTTTATTAGATAACATGGGTGTTTCTCATACTTAGGAAGTATATTTATTGAACATAAGGTTTATTAGATAACATGGGTGTTTCTCATACTTAGGAAGTATATTTATTGAACATAAGATTTATTAGTTAACATGGATGTTTCTCATACTTAGGAAGTATATTTATTGAACATAAGGTTTATTAGATAACATGAATGATTCCCATACTTAGGAAGTATATTTATTGAACGTAAGATTTATTAGATAACATGGGTGTTTCTCATACTTAGGAAGTATATTTATTGAACATAAGATTTATTAGTTAACATGGAAGTTTCTCATAATTAGGAAGTATATTTATTGAACATAAGATTTATTAGTTAACATGGAAGTTTCTCATACTTAGGAAGTATATTTATTGAATATAAGGTTTATTAGATAACATGGGTGTTTCTCATACTTAGGAAGTATATTTATTGAACATAAGATTTATTAGTTAACATGGAAGTTTCTCATACTTAGGAAGTATATTTATTGAACATAAGGTTTATTAGATAACATGAATGATTCCCATACTTAGGAAGTATATTTATTGAACGTAAGATTTATTAGATAACATGGGTGTTTCTCATACTTAGGAAGTATATTTATTGAACATAAGATTTATTAGTTAACATGGAAGTTTCTCATACTTAGGAAGTATATTGAACATAAGATTTATTAGTTAACATGGAAGTTTCTCATACTTAGGAAGTATATTATGAACATAAGGTTTATTAGATAACATGGAGTTTTTCATACTTAGGAAGTAATATATTTATTGAACATAAGGTTTATTAGATAACATGGATGTTTCTCATACTTAGGAAGTATATTTATTGAACATAAGGTTTATTAGATAACATGAATGATTCCCATACTGAGGAAGTATATTTATTGAACATAAGATTTATTAGATAACATGGGTGTTTCTCATACTTAGGAAGTATATTTATTGAACATAAGGTTTATTAGATAACATGGGTGTTTCTCATACTTAGGAAGTATATTTATTGAACATAAGATTTATTAGTTAACATGGAAGTTTCTCATACTTAGGAAGTATATTTATTGAACATAAGGTTTATTAGATAACATGGGTGTTTCTCATACTTAGGAAGTATATTTATTGAACATAAGGTTTATTAGATAACATGGGTGTTTCTCATACTTAGGAAGTATATTTATTGAACATAAGATTTATTAGTTAACATGGAAGTTTCTCATACTTAGGAAGTATATTTATTGAACATAAGGTTTATTAGATAACATGAATGATTCCCATACTTAGGAAGTATATTTATTGAACGTAAGATTTATTAGATAACATGGGTGTTTCTCATACTTAGGAAGTATATTTATTGAACATAAGATTTATTAGTTAACATGGAAGTTTCTCATACTTAGGAAGTATATTTATTGAACATAAGGTTTATTAGATAACATGAATGATTCCCATACTTAGGAAGTATATTTCTTGAACATAAGAGTGACAGCAATTCAAAATTACAAAAATACACCATGTCCAATTCAAACCTCCCACATTTTAATAAATCATAACTCTCAAAGTATGCGGAATTATTAAATGAGGTTGGTATTAAAATAAAGAAAAACTCAAAGCATTTTTGATTTCATTGTTGCAGTTAATTCATCTGTCGCATGTTGGACAATAATAACATAATAATGACAATAAAGACATCATTCAATTCGGCTTCTTCCGCTGGGGGTATGTAAAAGACCTTGTGTTTGCGACTCGAGTAAAGATCTTCATGATTTACGAACCCGTATCCTTGGCACAATTGCAACAGTACCAATAGACTTGTTGCACAGAAAGTGGCACGAAATCGAATACACATATTGATATTGTTCGTGCTACTAATTTGTGCACATATAGAGGTGTTTTAGTGTGTGGCAATGAACATTTTTTGAGTGTTTGTTTCGCTTAATACCGGTCTCATTTCATAATTCCGCATACTTTGTTAGTTATGATTAATTCATTTCATACTTCCGCATACTTTGTTAGTTATGATTAATAAAATGTGGGACGTTTGAATGGGACATTCTGTATAATAAAACTAGGTGAGTCGGCGAACGTTGTCCTGCCCGAACGTTCAATTCTCGTGTCATGGGCGAACGGTCAAACATAAGTTGTCGTGCGGAATATGTTGATAATACAAATGACACATCTAAATTTAAAAAAAAATCATATAACCCGATCGCAGTGCTATCTACCGAGTTCAGTTGTGCATCTAAACCATGCAGGGGCCCACTGAAACACAAACAAAACATTTAATCAAAAGCGGTCCTGTTTCAGGCTGTTTTTAATTTCGGATTTCAAGTATACCTCCACTTCCAGATGTCTGATTCCACTCATTTTTTGATAATATTTACCTCGGTTTATTTTAATAAGATATGCTGAATTTCGTTGTGAAATATCGAAAATTATGACCGCTAGAGCGATTTTTAAATTTTCACTTCAGGTGAACTCCTACACCTTATGGTTTTAGAGGATTCAAGTATTAATTTAAACCATCCAGGGACCCACTCTAACACACAGACACAAATTATGTCATCAAAATATGTCCAATCGTTTAGGAGAAGTTGAGTGACATACACACGTACATAAAGATTAGTCGTTCTGTAATTAGAGACACTGTTAGTTGTCGTTTGATATCTACTAGTAATAAGAGAGACGATTCACAATTTTTGCGTGTGGCTGGTGAAATGTTATTAGTTTGCAGCAGTAAACATCGTGCAGTTTAATGAAATGCTGGGTCAGGAACAACTACACCCTGGGGTTCACCTCGCTTAACTCTGTCACAGGGTGTTTATCACACCAGTACACTGTATCTCTAAAGAAAATCATTATTATCCATACGTATCAAATGTTCAGCCCAGACAAATCTATTAATTTTACGCACTTCACTAAATCAGGTTCCTTATACGGGGAATCCAATTTATTCTAAGCGTTGCAGCGGCTCTCATTTTGTCCGCTATTGTGCTTGAACCGGCGGGGAGCGTGTTCCGTTACGACCGGCAAATGAAGACAGAAGCTGCAAAATACAAATAACTCAACTAATTTAGATTATTATAAAAATAGGCTTTCACATAAAGGCTTATTACTCACCATTTGTTTGAGATTTTATCTGAGACTTATTTGAGAAATTTCAGCAGTCTGGTCGCGGCGGCAGAATGATGCGAGGTTTCCTTTAAAATGCATTCCCTGTATAATTCATACAATTCACATTTTACATTTTCTCCTTCTTCTCCAAATATCACCTTCTTTCACAGCCCCAAAAATAGCTCTTAATATCTTTCTTCCAGTCCACCGCTGTGGTCTCGGGAGCGTGCTGCCTTGTCACGCAGCGGGCCCCGGTTCGATTCCCGGTCGGGACAGTTTTTCTGGGTGAGGTTTTTATCAGGGTTTTTCCTCACCTGTAAGACAAATGTCAGGAAAACTTTAAGGCCCAAACGGTCCCCGAAATCATATGACCATCACAATCATCATCATTCACATTCATCTTAGATTAAGCTTAGGATTAGGGACTCTCCTGGCGCACCATTATCATCATCATCGCCCATCATATCATTGGGGCAACGTAACCCCGCCTTCCAGGCGCCCCAACCTCAGAAGTGGGTTACAAGTACGCCATGCCAGGAGAGAAACCAGGAATGTCGAAAGACAAACCTGGGGCATTTGAAAAAAATATATATATATCTTTCTTCCAAAAGAAGCCAGAGATTTATCATCTGACTTTAAAAGAGTCCACGTTCCTGATGCATACGTACTTACTGGTCTTATAAGAGTTTTATAAATCAGTATCTTAGTTTTCTTTGTTATTAAGTAAGATCTTAGACATTTTCTAAGTCCAAAGAAACATCCGTTTGTTTTCCAATTTTTATACGATTGTTATTCTTACAAGTAATTTCTAAACTCACAATTAAGGGGCGGATTCATATGACATGTCATATTTTTATCAAAGCCTAAATTCTAAGCTTCAAGTATGTAAAAACATTTATATATGCCTTATTATTAAGATTCAGTGGCTTCTATTGGATCTTAAAAGTCATATTACTCACTTTTTTTCAGATTTTTGGTTATACTTCTGCTTATTTCTATGATAAAGTCATATTTTGGTCATATTTTGTTTTTTTTTAAATAGCCTAGTCATCAGGCGATTGGAAATAACCAACATTGTGTCTGTATAAAAATCATCAGTCTCACAGTACACTTGTTTCAAAGGTTTCTGTTAACAGGTAGCAAACGTTTGCACTGGACAATAGAAGAAGATTTCCTTTTTCTTATGATACAATTGAAAATGTATATGAATTAACAATTAATATAGTATGGGTAAAAATTTAATTCAATTTTAAGGTCATATTTTTGTCTTTTTAGGTCATATTTAAACCTCTTTTTAGGTCATAAATGCATGCACATTTTCCATTTTGTAGGTCATAGAAATCCGCCCCCTACTCATAATATATAAACTATGAACAGTTTGGAATTTTTGTGAATCTATTAAAATATGCTATGGATAATATGTACATTCCTTGCTGGATGATGACATATATATATATATATATATATATAGCTTTACTTTGATTAATTTGCAAATTCATTTTTCTAGCAGCTGTTTCAAATATTATGAAGACTTCTTTAATTACTAACTCACTGGCACTAATCGAACCCGTAGGTTCATGACCCCGCGTGGACATAAGCACTCCATACATCCCTTTCCTGAGCTTATGTTTTCCAATCATCCCCTTATAATCTACTTCCCTCAAATCATAGTTAATTATATTCTCCCACCTCATTCTTGGTCTACCAACTGGGCGTTTTCCCTCTGGTTTTCGTACAAGAAGCTTTCATGCATGCCTTTCATTCCCCATTCGTGCCACGTATCCTGCCCATCGCAGACTACGAGACTTAACTGTTCTTATTATATCTGGCGTCCTATAAAGACCATGTGGTTCACTGTTATGTAGTATTCTCCATTCACCCGTCCTTTCATCTCTCTTTGGTCTAAAAATGTTTCTATGAATTTTATTCTCAAATACCCGTAATCCCCTTTCCTCCCTTAAAGTAAGAGTCCATGTTTTGCATCCATATAATATAACTGATAGAATAACAGTATTCTATATTTTCAGTTTAACGTTTTCTTAAAGGAGTTGGGAGTGAAGGGTCTCTGTAATGAATAATAACATGCATTTCCAGATTTGAGCCTATGTTTAATTTCTATGTACATCTCATTCATATTTCTGATTATTGTTCCTAGGTAATTGAATTCAGCCACTTCCTTAAAATTTCCCTCAATGTTATTAGCTGTCCATTTCCGTTGTTCACCGTGACCTCAAATATAGTATCATACCTTAAACTACTACTACGTCGCTTTGGATAATCTATCTACATGAAATTGGTGACAATCAAAAGAGAAACTAAAAAATGTTTTGCTGTATCTCATAGACATTGAATGTGGCCCCCACGAGTGATGCTGCAGACATCGAGGCGATATTCCCTTTCACGCCACACATCTTCCAACATATGTGAAGAAATGAACTGGATGGCAGCAATGATACGAAGCTGGACTTCTTTCAGGTTTTGAAGCAATGGGCGTACATAGACACGATCCTTTATGTAACCCCATAAAAAGAAGACACAGACTGTCAAGTCAGGTGACCTCAGCGGCCACTTGTAGAAAACATTATCATCATCTCCGGCATGTCCAATCCATTTTCCTGGAAGCCGGTCATTCAGATGCTCCCGAACATGCAAATGCCAATCAGGAGGTGCTCCATCTTGCTGAAAAAGATATCCATTGCCTTTTTGTTGTTCCAATTGTGGAAATAACCATTCAGTGAGCATATCAAGATAATTTGCACCATTGTCAGTGGCCTCTAGAAAGAAAAATGGGCCATAGGCTTTGCGTTTCGATACGGCACAAAAGACATTCACTTTAGGGGAGTCTCTTTCTACTTCCACAATGGTGTTTGGATTCTCACTCCCCCAAATCTAACATTATGCCTGTTCACTTTTCCACTAACGTAGAAAGTTGCCTCATCACTGAAAAATATTTTTTCTGACAGTTGTTCACTATCCTCCATTAGTGCCATAAAATGCTCAGAGAAATCTAATCGTTTTGCATGCTCATCAGATTTCAACTTATGCACTAATTGGAGTTTGTAGGATCTTAGATACTGTGGATTTAGGGATGTTTAACTGTTGACTAGCTCTACGGACAGACTTCTTGGGACTACGCACTAATGCCTCCCGAACTTGATCCACAATTCCTGCATCGACAGTGGTCTCCCTGAATGGCCTTTCCTTTGAATACATATGCAGCCACGATCAGCAAAATCACGGTACCACTTCAAAATTGACTTGTGTGTAGGAGCCTGATGTTGAAACCTTCGCCTAAAATCACGCTGGATCAGCACCGGACTCTGCGTGGTGTGATATTCCAAAACACACCAACTACTTTCATGGGGGTTCGCCTTAACTCCTTAAAACTTTTTCATAACTTCTTTAATAACAACACAATTTCAAAAGCACAGCAAACATTCACATTTAACCTGTCTGCTAAACATCCAACAAAGAACCCATATCGACCACAAAAACATGATTAAATTTAGTTGAGTTTCTGTATTGTTGTCCATTATTCTCCGTTGTTGACATTGTTAACATGCACAAAACTTTTTGAGTTTCTCTTTTGAGCACGCTGTAGCGTAGTGGTTAAGGCACTGAGCTACAAGCCGGAGGGTCGAGGGTTCAAGTCCCGTTGGGGTCAGGATTTTTAAACTGACCCAAACCCTCTGGTGGCACTATGGCCCTGGGGTCGACTCAGCCTCTAACGTAAATGAGTACCAGACGTTTGTTCTGGGGTAAAGGCGGCCGTCACGCAGGGCTGACAACCCGGCTGACATAAAGTGCCGATTGTCTAGAAAAAGTGGGAGCCTTAACCTCCTACTACCCCAAGGGCCTCCGGGCCTGTTGTGGGATCACTTTACTTTACTTTACTGTCCCTAATTGAATTTAGATACAATTATCCAAAGCGACGTAGTAGTAATTTAAAGTATTATACTATATCTGTGGACACTTGTATAATATATTTCAATGTGTGAACATATATTCAGTTTTATTGATATTTACAGAAATAAATGTAAATGGTTTGAACATGTACAAAGAATGCCGAATAATCGTTTATTAAAACAGATATTTTATTATATACCTGAAGGCCGAAGAAATTTAGGAAGACTGAAACGACGTTAGAAGGACGACTTGTAGCATATTGTGCAGCGGGAAGCAGAAGGGATCAATAGGCTCATACCTTGAACAAGATGATGATGATGATGAAATTCGATTTATACAACCAGAAAAATTCGACAGAAACATATGGGGGTCAACTCTGAAACGAACATTTAAAAATCGCTCTAGCATCCGGCATTATTTTTTCTCACAATGTAACCGCATAGGCTAACTTAAGTTTCAATTAACAAACGAAATATGTATTCTGTACAGCAGCAAAATGGAACAAAATATTTATCTTTCTGAAGAATTTGTGAAAATACTTTACAACATGTGACGCCAAAAATGTATCTGAATTGCAATTATACACTATACGCATGCGCCACCAAACGCAAAACTGTTTACACTATAGAATCAAGGGATGCTGTCAACATTTACACGATATTTAAAGAACTTAAAAGCTAACCTAACGTAATTTTAGCACACTAACCTGTAAAAGAATGCAAGGCACAAAAATAAATAGTAAGTTATGCAGTTCTGAAGTATATGTGTACAGTTAATTAGTACATATTGAAGAACAATGCTGAAACTCATAAAGAAGAGGAAAATAAATTGGATTGGCCACTGGCTGAGAGAAAGTTCCTGCTGGCGGATGCCTTGTAAGTAATGGTCAAGGGAAAGAAAGTTAGAGGCAGAAAAAGACATCAGATGATAGACAATATTAAAACAAATGTATTTAATTAAATAAAAATAAAACTTAAAGTTTTATATGATTTTTCATATTTATTAAAATATAAATTAGTTACAGCTGTTTCGGTACTTAGTACCTTCTTCAGACATGATAACAAATTAATGGATTTTGTTATTATAGTACATAACAACTATAACTATGCAACATTTTTTTAAACAATCTCTATTATACATTTAAAAGAGGCGATTCATTCAAATCTAGTGGGGAATTTAACAGCTTATTACCACTTTTCAATTTATTCATCTCTACAAATTCTAAAAGGTCCAACTTCTTTCCTTTGTCACAAACATGTAAAATATTAAAATTTGAATCAAAATAATGATCATATTGGAGTAGCTGGTTAGCATACTTTGAATTATGTAAATTTCTGTTATATGCTCTCACATGTTCCTTTAGAAGTTGTAGAGATAAATAAATTGAAAAGTGGCAATAAGCTATTAAATTCCCAACTAGATTTGAATGAATCGCCTCTTTTAAATTTATAATAGAGATTGTAAAAAATTGTTGCATAGTTGCAGTTGTTATGTACTATAATAGCAAAATTCATTAATTTGTTATCATGTCTGAAGAAGATACAAAGTATCGAAACAGCTGTAACTGATTTATATTTTAATAAATATGAAAATCACACAAAACTTTAAGTTTCATTTTTATTTAAATAAACAAGTTATGTATTTTCATCAAGTAAACGAAATTCAATTGATTACTTAAAATAAGTGGCTTGTACGCGGATACAAAAAAGGAAAGTTGAGTTAAGGAAAGAGTGGAGAATGCTGAGTTTGCAGTGAATGACCTCCTCTTGGGCAGAACACTATGTATGTATATGTTGGCTGTACTGAAACACGTATTTTGTGTTGCATAGAATATTCGTTAAAATCAATATGGCTACCATGTCTTCATGCTACGTATATAGTTAAATATTATAGAAACATATATTAAAGTAATCGTTAGAAAAACTGTAAAATTCATTGTAATTGGTGGGAAATAATTTAAGAAATGAGACCCTATGAATAAAATTTGTCACGAGTTTATGAAGGAATTATAAGTCGGGTCACAGGTTATAAAGTTTAGCCAAATTCGCTTAGCTTACGAAGTCCCTGCGTGACTGACCTTTTCGTAGTTGAAAATACTTTTTTCTCTTAAAAACGATAATAAAACAGCAGATATTCCTTCAGCATGACATTTTCCGCGGGTGAATAAAAACCACGACGTTAAAATGTTGAGTGTGTCTGTGAAAATAATAAAAACAGTGAAGTCACAAAGGTTGTTATGTAAACAGTTGCCACTAGATGGTAGCACAGTTTGTTTTTATCTGTCGCTCTTTTGTAATAAAACTGTTCACTAATGACTGCTTGCCTTAAAATGAAAAGTGTTTGTGTGTTTTAGAAAAGTACGCTATGGATACGTCGTAGTATTCACATTGCATTATATGCTGTCACACAACATATTTTTACAAAGGAACATTTGAGTAATTACAGGTGGCAGAGTGAGAATTATTATGTAGCTTATAAATTCCTCCAGATGTACCTTTTCTCTCTGCTCCACAGTCTCTGGAATGAAATTTCGGTTAAACGTTCCAACATGTGAGAAGACTTTTATGTGCCTAATAAACACTCTGTCAAATTTTATTCTTAGGGTTTCATTTTTCAGGTTATTTACTAACATTTACAATGATTTTTACATTTTTCTAACGATTATTTGAATATATTTAATATTACGAAGAACAAGAGGAAGACCAGTAAAAAGATGGATAGACAGTGGATTCACATCCAATACGTCTTTCTCCGAGGAGTGATTTTGGAAATAAACAGGATGAAAATCCTACAAATTATGAATAAGAAGATGAAGAAGAATATTACGATGTTAAACTATACATAGTGCTCCGAAACTCTTCGTTGAAATTAATACAGGAAGTAATGGATATCTACCTATCTTCGGGTTTTTACAGCTGCTGCCGTCTTCCCTTGCCAAACCTCCAAAGCCTACGATCTTGGGCATCTTCAATGCTTAGCCATCTTGCTTGCATTAATGTCTTCATGTTTTCTTCCATGTTAACTTCGGTCTCCCTCTCTTCCTCCTTCTGGTCGGATACCATTGATATAGTTGCTGTGGCATCGCTCATCTTCCATTCTTAAAACATGTCCTAACCACTTTAAATCCTTCTACTCAATTCTTTCGATTATGCTTTCTTCTGCTTCTATTATATTTCTAATTTCCTTATTTGTGACATGTTCTAATTTTGACTTTCTGGCACTTCTACGTAAATAATCAATTTCTAGAGCTATTAGTCTATTCTTGTAAGGTAAAGGATATAAAAAAATATATATTTCTATAAGGAACATGTGATCTCTGAAGTTAACTTGTAATGTGAAGGACGATTTACACAGAAGATGGTTTAACATGCTAATTACAGCAGTAGCATCACAGGAATTGCTGTAATGCACGACCATTGGCCTGTATGCACGCAGTGCATTGATTGTTGTGTTCGTTCCAAGATTCCTGGCATGTCCGCAGCGACAGCAGTTCTAGCGACGAGGTTTTCTTCTATTTCCACAATGGGTTCATACACCAGCTGCTTCATATGCCCCCAGATGAAGAAATCCAGACACGCGAGGTCAGGTGATCTGGGTGGCCTGGCCACAGGATCACCTCGGTCGACATAACAGCCTACGTCAGTATCATTAACAAAATGTTTTCTTTTGGAAATCTTTAGACAGGATGGCTTGATTTCCTCACTACAGTATCAATTTTGCTAATTTTATGACAAATTCAAAAGATCATCAAAACTTTTTATTGACATTCTGTAATATAGTAAATAACACTTGTCGGTAATTTTCAAATGCAGTATAAAAGTATCTTAATGTTTGTGGGATGATTTTGCCATATTCGGCTCAACTGCACTTCTACTAGCGCTTGATTTTTCAGTTATATTGTTGTAAACTATAGCTCTTCTTCTGTATTTACTGACATGATTTAATATTTTTATAACATTAGACAATTTTGAATTATTTATTTAAATATGCAAATCACAATATTATGACACTGTTAGACAATATTGTGATGCTAACTGCTATTTTCTCCACAGAGTATATTACATAGTCTATGATTTTTCTATCGCTGTTTTGGGAGTGATAAGTAAGTGTACACCAATTTTAGTAAACGTTTGGTAATTTTAATATTATTGATATATTTTTAACATGCATTTAGGAATTTATTGCAAATATTGGTAATTTAAATTTTAGAGCGACGGATAGTAATCGAGGATGATAATCGATTTGTGGATTTTTCAAAACAGATTTATAGATTGAACATATAGTTGGGATACACAGTTAACTTGTACAACATTCATTTTGAAACCAAAGACAGCATCTCTAACACAATGTGTAGTTTATACATTTTTATGCATTACCAATGCTTGTCAACGCAACTTTCGTGTAGTACTGCCACTGTTCACACAGAGCGGCAACGTGACGGACCGGTAACGGAACATCGAGGAATCGAATAGTATGAATATAGAATCGTACCGTCACAGTCGAGTTTATCTCTCCGATCTGCGTACGTGCAACTCTGTGTTAACAAAATGTCCGCTTGAGTCATTTTAAAGTGAAAATGCATGACGAAATAGTGCTTGAGAATGTGCGGCACTTTCAATAGTTGTACAACATAGTTTACAAGAAGTACAGCAACAATTTAATAAGAACAAAATACGGCAGAAAATGGGAGAGGATTAAATACAATAGGTATGCCGTGTTGTTTTAATAGTTATATACGCAACAAGGGAAGTAAGTAGTACATTACCAGTCGAGGACGTGTTTGAGTGAGGACTAGCAAATAAGTTCCAGACTAGTAATGTACTTACTTCCCAAACTGCATATATATATATATATAATTTAGTTCACTCCTATTTTAATAATTATGAATAATTTTTATATTTTATGAATTTATATCGTGGTTTGAAGAATTCAATTGTTCGGTAGCAAGGGAATGTTGATAGAACAACTGCAATTGTTTATTTTTGTCTGAATTATTGGCAGACATTTTAAATAACTGTTTCAGACTGCATATTAGTTACTAAATATGTTCCAGAAAGTTATATTACGTATAGTATAGAAAACAAAAATGAAGTTACCAAAAAATACTTTGTCCTGAAATTGTAGCTGAAAAATGTGGTTGTTCAATGAAAGTTATGAAAGATCACCATCATCCGTCACCAATTAGGCCTTTTTAAACCTGTTTAGGCTCCATCCAGCTAAGAAGTGTTGCTGGTCGACGATGTCATTTGGGTTTATATTGCATCATAATTTTTGGAATTCTTTAGTTATCCATTCTTTATACATGTCTACCTAGTTTACTTTATGTAATCAATTGATATGGTGTTTATTTGATGAAAATCCATTATGTTCAGTGATTAAATAATACGCTTACCATCTACTTTAATAGATCATTGTTTTAATTCAAATTGTAAAGTTATATACGTTTGTAACAAAGGAAAAAACTAGATCTTTTAGAAATTGTAGAAACAAATAAATTGAAGAAGAGCAATAGGCTGTTAAATTCCCAACTGGATTTATATATATATATATATCACCTCTTTTAAATTTATAATAAGAGAATGTTTGTTACACTGTTTTTGTTTACATTCAGTTGTTACGTACTTGAGTGTATATATAACGAGAAAAAACATTTATATTTGTAGCATTCGTCTAAAGAAGGTACAAAGTACTGAAAGAGCTGTAACGAATTTGTATTGAAATAAATTACGATGAGGAATAATTATATTTATTATTTCAGAAGTATTTTTCTTTCTTTCATTTTTTGAGCTGAAAATCGTATAAAACTTTAATAATTTTATTAAATGTAATCACTAAAAGTTTCATTTATATCTGTTGAGTTTTTCTTATACTGATTCTACTTCTAATTGTCTAATTGTTCTAAATTTTCTTCGTCCTTTTTTTTTTCAATGTAAAAGAGTGTACCATTAAATTTAATATATAAAAATGAATGTTTGTTTGTTTGTTTCTTGGTTTGTTTGTTTGTTTGTTCGTTCGTACTTTATGCTCGGACATACCGTTGATCCGATTGTGATTGGGCTTTTTGCAAAATGTTCAGGAGATTCCTGGGATGAACATAGGCTATAAGAGAGTTGTGATACTCAACTCCTACACCCTTGAAAATCGCCCTTTATGGTGGAAAACGTGAAAAAAGTAGCTCTTCGGACGCTTAAATGGCTTACGCTGCCCAAACCAAAACAAATACACAAAATTAATGTGCACAGAATTGAATATCTCAAAAAGCTCTACAAAAAAATCCGCGAAAGCTATGTTTATCTCTTACATATAACTCACAATAACCATTTTTGTCTTTCATTGATGCCAAGAAGATCGAGACAAGTATGTAGATTCCTGTTCAAGCATAGCAGCACATGGCGGGTATTCTTTTACGGATAACTTACAATAACGAATTTTGTCTTTTAGCTCATTTATGCCCGGGCAACACCGGGTAATCAGCACGGGGAATCTTAAAATAATTACTATATACATTTACAATTTTTTTCATTCTACTTATTCAACTAATTGTAAGAAGCATAATAATTTTTGTCTTTCAGTTTATTTATGCCAAGAAGATCGGGATGAGTAGATTCACGGATAACGCCGGGTAAACAGCACGGCGTATCTAAAAAATAATTACGATATACATTTTCTCCCACTACTTATTTAACTAAACATAAAACACATTAATGTTCATGTTTCAGCTCATTTACGTCAAGAAGATCGGGATAGGTAGATTCCCGGGTAACATACATTCCCTCCAAGTTTCATTTAGGCCTATTAACCAAATCTTTTAATTAATAACGAGAAAAAATGATAAAAATCTTGTTATTCTTGTCTCTTCTCTCTTTAGGGAACCACCAATAACAATTCCTATATGTGCCACTGAAGAATAAGCAATTAAAGACTTCAAATCCGTTTGACGTATACAAATAAATCTGACCACAGTACCCCCTACCACTCTGACGGGTAATCAGCACGGGGTATTTAAAAATATAAATTTATATATTTTTTCCTTCTACTTATTCAACTGAACATAAAAACACATTAATTTTCATTTATTTAGGCGTAGCAGCGCACGCCGTGTATTAGCTAGTTATGTATAGTATTCATCTTTTCACAAAAGGCTAATTTGTTATTATGTAGAATATGGCAAATATTCAGCCCTTTATCGGAATTGAATAATGTTTTATACATTTCATGCACCTGAAATAAAATTGTTGGCATTTCTACCTTGTCTGGGTTTATATCTCGAATTAAGTTTCCCCTGTAGGGGGGTCTATTTGCTGAGCTATCAATATATTAGACTAAATAAAGTTATGTATAATGCAGGAAATCAGTATTATGTTGTCCACGTTTTCAGAGAAAGAATTCATGTTTCGAAAAAATTTCTGAATTTTTAAACAAAATTTGCAAAAGCATTTTCTGAACCTCGTCTAGTTCGGAATAGCCAATGGTTAAAATTCTGTTTACCTGTATCTCCAGTATTGTAAAACCGAGTTAAGTCCTAAGTTTTTAGGCTTTTAATTAAAATGCTTCATATCCCATAATTACATATGGAGCTGGATATTGAGTTCCATGTTTTTTTTCACATTTCAGTACAGGCATATTTATTCTATTTTCTTCAAAATGATTTTCCAAAATTTCAATTTGCAAAAATACCACTTCCACGAGGGTTTCGTGGTGGACGAAACGGTGCTTGAGCAGGTTTTTCTCGGGGTTTTCCCCTGCCACAATTTCATTTAATCCCATTATTTCTCCATATTCATCTCATCCATTTCAGTTAATTTCCTTCATCTGCCCACGTGATGGTGCGTCAGGCGTGGTCGGCTGGTATACCCATAGCAAGGGATCCTGACGGATGGAATTTGTAATGGGAGCATAGATCCGAGTCTTGCACTTACCAGATAACTGCCTGGCCAGTAGAAATAAGACCATATGTCATTGCTAACACGCCCCTAGTGAAAATACAGTCACTGGTAAACATTTTTAAAATCACAGATTAATTATTAAATAATATACGCTCTTCTTTATTCGCGGACAAGTTACATTCACTATATATTTATGTACACGGTATATTTTATAAACGATGGCGGTCAGTTAAAGTTTTAATTAAGTATCAAGTTTCACATTTAATATAAATTTTTAACAGTCTTCGAATTCTACATCTGACCTGTCATCTCCATATTCCATTTGGTAAATTTCATGACAACTCTCATCATTACTTTTATTATTCTCGATTATTTTCCCCATGATTCCATCTGTCTCCCAGTAAGCGCGTTCGCTGTCTTTATTGAATATGGTTTCCCATTCATTTTACTAATATGTTCAAAGTTTACAGACCATTTTTTCAATATATATATATATATATGTGTGTGTGTGTGTGTGTGTGTGTGTGTGTGTGTGTGTGTGTGTGTGTGTGTGTGTGTGTGTGTGTGTGTGTGTGTGTGTGTGTGTGTGTGTGTGTGTGAAATGGTAAGAAAAATAAATGCCTGGACGGGATTCGAACCCGGAACTCTGGGTATATACCAATGCCACCGAGTTGTATTTATGGCATTTCTGGCAAGGCGGAATTGTAATGTACTTCTTAATTTGGGGCGCCTGGAAAGCGTAGTTACGTTAGTTCGAAGATATGACAGGTGACAAATGAGAATGCAGCACCAGGAGAGCCCTTAAATCTAAATTTAACCTAAATCCAGACCATATGCGACCATTGAAATAATTTCCTTTAAGCACAGAATCCTGTGGTCTGACTGGGAATCGAACCCGGGACCCCATAAACCATAGTCAGAAGCTATGACCACTTGTCAGTTAGGCTGGTCAAATATTTAAATTTAAAAATGACATTTTTGCTACCAACTCACTATCTTACATCTCCCCAAAATAATTACATGGGATTTAAATCGGGATGTAAGGTGAAAGTCTCACAACTGCACGATTATTTTCTGCTAATATTGTGTCAGTTTAGAGTGTTGGTTTATTAATTAATGTATCATATAAATGCGTTTTAGTGATTTTTCTCGGTGAGTATATTTAGTTTAATTAACCCGGCTTGCATTTATTTTTCAAGGAATTTGATGTTGGCGCTTTATTTATTTATATGAAACATTGTCAACAACTAAGACGTTTTATTTTTCTTTCTCCTTTATTAATGTTCTTATATCCAATTAGTGACGTGAATATTAAAAATTATCTGCCAAATTTAACTGTGAACAGATTTTCATTTTAACTTCGAAACTGTGAGAGACATTGAGTTACATAAAAAAATATACTTAAAAATTATTAAATAATTTATATCCACGTCACATTACAATTTTAAAACTACAGGATGCAAAAGTACAAGATATTAAAATTAAGAATTATTGTTTATAATGTAACAGCAATACGTCACTTCTCACTAAAATTTACAACTGACTGTACTCATACGTAGTACAAGTGAGATTGTTTTGTTAGCACGTGTCTGGCAGGGAATTTAAAATACTCAGCAATTTTCGTAGGCTCTCCGACTAGGTTGACCGTCTAGGACATTCTTCTAAATCCATTGCGTGGCCTATACCCTTGCCATTCATTGATCTCTATACAAGGGAGCTTTATCTTATCTCATTCCCACCCGTCTCTAAAAATATTCAGACTCCGGTCTCATGGCTTAAAGTCCCTCCTAAAGGACTTCCCTTTTAATTCTACCATTGATCTGAAATATCCATGGACTCCGGTCGGATTTTAACCAGCGAACCTCGAGACCAGAGGCAAGGAACTTGAATCCTAGACCACCAAGGCCGATAAAACATTTATTAGTTTCAAAGAAAGAAGTGGAATGTGATACCTATGAGAAAGTTTTGTTGATAAATTATATTGAAAGTTGTTTCCATTGAATCAGAAAGTCAGGAAGAATTCATTGATATTCCAGGGTCTCGTTTGCTTGTACATCAAAGAGTTCGTAAAATAAACTTCTTCAAGAAGGAAAATGTTTCATATTTATACGGTACAATCAATAACGCACCAGGTACAATATGAGGTCCTCGTGTCGAGGAGAATAGACTGCTTTTCAGATATTGTTTCCACTTTTTGTTTTATAGTCAGATTTGAATTCATCCAATAAACATAAATCATGTACACTATGCCTTATCCGCTCTTAGAGTGATCCTAACATAAACAAACGCGAATCGTATCCTTCCGCAATTCGCGTCACAATTACTGTCACTTTGACAGGGAAAACGTGTGAAGTATATAAGAAATGTGATCGCTGAATGGGATAGATCACAAGAAAGTTGTTGAGATTTTTCACTGAACTTGTGAAATATATTTTGGCTCAACTGCACTTCTAATAGCGCTTGATTTTTCAGTTATATTGTTGTAAACTATAGCTCTTGCTCTGTATTTACTGTCATTATTTAATATTTTAAACTTTTTCAAACAATTTTGTAACATTATTAGACAATTTTGAAGTATTTATTTAAATATGCAAATCACAATATTATGACACTGTTAGACAATATTGCAATGCTAACTGCTATTTCTCCACAGAGTATATTACTTATTCTATGATTTTTCTATCCCTGTTTTGGATTATCGCTGGTTGGATCAGCGTTAGGGAGTGATAAGTAAGTGTATACCCATTTTTAATAAACGCTTGGTAATTTTAACATTATTAATATATTTTTTAATATAGATTTGGGGATTTGTTGCAAATATTGGTCATTTAAATTTCATAGCGACGGATAGTGCTGTTAGACAATATTGCAATGCGAACTGCTTTTTTCTCCAGAGAGTATATTACTTATTCTATGATTTTTCTATCGCTGTTTTGGATTATCGCTGGTTGGATCAGCGTTAGGGAGTATAAGTAAGTGTACATTTTTAATAATTTTTGGTAATTTTAATGTTATTAACATATTGTTTTAAACATACATTTGGGAATTTATTGCAAATATTGGTAATTTAAATTTCATAGCGAAGGATAGTAATCGAGGATGATAATCGATATGTGGTTCGATTGTGGGTTATCGCTGGCTCTATAAACTCTGGCGCTTGCGCACTGTTGTTCTATAGGACTATGAAAATATTTCACGCTAATTTAAGTGCAGTTTTTCCTATATTTTTAATAACTATTTTCTTACCACTAGCTAGTCAAAGTTATGTCAGGCTTGTATTTTAAAAATATAGATGGCGACACAGCTATTAGAAGCCTCGACACATTGAACCACTTTGTTGGATCAGAATCGACTGAAGCATAACTCAAATGCATTATCTATGTGTAATATACTATTTTAAGTATAATTATAAATTTGGTATGATTTAGAATGTGTTCTATGTTTTGAATATTATTATTATTTTCATTCACAAAGAATAACAAGTATATTCAGAGGACATATTTTCTTAATTTAAAGAAAGGGAACTACTTTTTCGCGTACTTATTGCTTATGCTTCGTACGTCGGGTCCTTAATAAATGAAAAGCGAGCGGGACACTTGGTTTTGTTCTGATGAGGATCACTTTAAGAACGGAAGCTTTATATTTATTTTCAGTTTCAGATGGAATCTTTGATGCGATTGGTAAAGATTCTTAAAAGTACTCAGTTATGGAAAATAAATTACAAGTATTTATAACTATATGCCTATGGAAAATAAAGAATAATACGTCCAGAAACAATATCAAATAAGGAATTATGGGGGAAAAGCCACCAGAAAGAAATTAAAATGGAAATAAAAATGCGAAAATGGTATTGGAGAGGACACACATTAAGAAAAGACAATGATTCAATTGATAAAATGGCATTGGATTGGAACCCACAAGGACACAGGGGGAGAGGCAGACCGAAACACACATGGAAGAGAACCATCATTGAAGAAATTGCAAAAAGAGGGAAACCGGGAGGGAGGTGAAGAAGTTGGCTGAGGATAGGATCCATTGGCGACGCTTTGTGGATGACTTACGCTGCTGATAGGAGTTACAGGAAATATAGATGATCCTTCAGACAAATTGTCAGTTGATGAGAAATAGAGCCTGTCCCAAACCAGGTTGAAAAAGAGTAAGGGGGGATTAACAACCTCGTTAAAAAAACCTGGGTGCAATTCGCCCGGCTGATAGTACCCAGTAAGGACTCATGCTGCCTTGTAGGTAGGCGCTGGCTCGTCAAAGGCCTGGGGAAGAAAACTTCGAAAACAAATAACCTAGTCCTCCAGGTTGGGGGATGTAGCGATGAGCTAGCTCCCCGTCTTACATAAAAATCATACAATGCTAAAAGGCCTAAAGAAATGAAAACCGGACATATAAACATCTGTTCTGTTATATAGTGCAGAGACCTGGACTTTGGGTAGACAGCAAGCAAAACCATTATTCACAAAAGAGATGGATTTTTGGCAAAAGGCATTAATAAAATCAAGAAAAGAGAAAATTCGGAACCTGGCAATTATAGAAATAATGAATGTTAAACATAATGTTATAGAAGTAATAGAAGAACGAAGATTGAAATGGTATGGACATCTGAAGATGATGGAGAATAATATAATCCCAATAATGATGCTGGATTGGAATGTTGAAGGCAGGAGGAGGAGGGGAGACCCAGAGAACAGTGGATGGAGGAAGTGAGAAGAAACATGATCAGCAGAACCCTCAAAGAAGAAGAGTTGAGGATAGAAATCTGTGGCGGAGCAAAATACATTTGGGCTGAAGGATAACTACTGTAATGGAGAGAAAATCCTTAATTTTAAAAATATATACTTTTTATTATTAGTTACTTTTATTTTTCTTCATAAATATCTCCTCTTGAATATCATAATATCAATATATTTTATTTTATGTGGTACTATGAAACTTAAGTTTTGTTGCTTGTTTTTGAGTTATCATGTTGGCACACAATGTCAAGCCTTAGCAAACCTAGTTTTGTCCGAACTTTAATATTTACTCAGGACTTGGAGATTAAAATCACAGGAACAAATACAGACTCGAAATACTGAATATAGCTTTTCTTTATCTCCATCAAATGGCTTTTATTCAATTTCCGGTGACGTCCATATCAACAGATGCACAATTTTCATTTCCTTTCTTGACCATACACAATTCTTTTACATCTTTCATGCAAACTCTAAATTGTTCCTTCCGTTTATCTTGAGGTTGTAAAACCTAACACAATAACTGGCACTATTGAACCCGTAGGTTCATAGCCGCGTGGATATAAGTTCTCCATAAATCCTTATCCTGAACTAATAACCAACAAATTAACCCACTGGCACTATCGAACCCGTGTTCATGGCCGTGCGGACATAATCTCTGCATAGATCCCTATCCTGAGCTAATGTTTTCCAATCATTTCCTGTATAATCTACTTCCCTCAAATCATATATAATGTTAATCTCTCACCTCATTCTTGGTCTACTAACTGGGCGTTTTCCCCTCTAGTTTTCCATGCACGTCTTCCATTCCCCATTCGTACAACATGTCCTGCCCAGCGCAGTCTGAGATTTAACTATTCTGATTATATCTGGCTTCCTTTAAAGACCATGTAGTTTCACTGTTATGTAGTTTTCTCCATTCACCTGTCTGTTCAGCTCTCTTTGGTCCAAACATTTTCCTAAGAACTTTATTCTCAAATACTCGTAATCTCCTTTCCTCCCTTGCAATAAGAGTCCATGTTTCACATCCATATAATATAACTGGTAGAATAATAGTTTTATATATTTTCAGATTAACGTTTTTTGAAAGGAGTTGGAACGTCAAGAGTCTCTGTAATATATCCATCCATAGTATCCATAGTAATTCTGCAGGGCAGGTCCTTCACTGCAATCATAGCATTTTCATGCTATGCTTGCACCTTTACTAAGGAATTGTAGGTGTGGTAGCTTCACGTTGCTTTCCACACCGGTGAAGGATGATGATGATGATAATGGTTAGGATGATGATGGTGATGATGGCCATATGATTTCGGGGACCGTTAGGGCCTTAAAGTTTTCCTGACATTTGTCTTACAGGTGAGGAAAACCCCGATAAAAACCTCACCCAGAAAAACTGCCCCGACCGGGGATCGAACCCGGGCCCGCTGCGTGACTAGGCACAGCAGTGTACCTGTAATATATAATAGCACGAATTTCCAGAATTGAGCCTATGTCTATTCTCTTTGTGCATCCGATTCTTATTTGTTTGTATGTGTGACCATATATTTAGTTTCATTTATATTTACTTCAGGTTCGAATTCCTTACTGTTACTCAGTAGCATGCGCGTGTTGGCCTTTAGTATCTCCTCGTTATCGCCCAATAGTACTACATCTTCAGAATAAATATCCGGAGCTAATATTTTCTCTAGTTCCTCTGATTTTATTTAAGTGATAGCTTTTTACTTATATATTTATCCTCGTCATATGTAATATGACAACCCAATTATATTGCCTATGTTCCAAACATGTTATGTCATGTAATGTAATTTTTGATAGTCATGATTTTATTATTAGGCTGTGAGATCTCAAAACCATAAAAAAAACTTGATGTCAGCCCTGCGTGACGGCCTCCATTACCACCAGAACAAGGATTTGGTACTTATTTCCACTAGAGACTGGGTCGACCCCAGAACTACAGTGCCGCCAGATGGTTTGGGTCAGTTTAAAAATCCTGATTCCACTGGGATTCGACCCCTCGACCTATTCTTCTTCTCATCCATTTTTACCCAAAGCTAGCCTATGTAGATATACTATGAAATTTTTATTTTATTGTAATTAGATGTAATAATATTTTTTGTATTTTTTTAACCTGGTTGAGTGGTAGACAAGGCCTTAACTCTGCCAGGGAAAATAAATATATTATTATTATTATTATTATTATTATTGTTATTATTTATGAACAGAATAAATAAAGGTAGAGCATTAACATCAATGACGAATAGAGTCTTATGGAACAAACATAACCAGAAAAAAATAAATTACAAATATATCATTCAATAGTATGAAGTATTGTCACATTTGGAGCTCAAGTTTCGAAATTCAACAAAATCTTAGAAAAAAAACTTATGTCAATGGGAATGGATTTCTTGAGGAAAGCAGCAAGATGTCCAAAATTAGAAAAAAATACTGTTATACGATACAAAATGAATATTAGATATTCAATAGTGGAATATATAAGATATAATCAATTAAATCGCTATGGGCATGTACGACGAATGCAAGAAGAAAGGTTACCCAGGAAAACATTGGTCCACCTGGAAGAAGAAGTAAAGGAAGACCTCGAAACTCGAGGATGCAAGAAATAAGAACAGGAATCAGAACAAGAGGTCTCGAGAGCATGTAGTGGATGGTCAGAGACAAATGGAGAAGGAAAATAAAACATTAGGCACAGAAAGATGTGTAAACATTAAAAATCTTATATAAATAAAATAATAATAATAATAATAATAATAATAATAATTGGAAAGCAAAAATACTTCTTTATTCATTAAGAAATCAAGGGTTAAAACAGGAGCAAATTGAGGTTCCAACCACTATCTACTAACGGCAGAGATCATCCCCAAATTCTAAACAGGAAAAAAGTGCATAATGACGCAAGGGAATCAACAATGCAACTGAAACAAGAAGAAAAAATTAAATTATATTTGTTTAATCATAATAGTATCAAAAACCTATATAAAGAAAATACTGAAGGTTAAAATTGAGAATTAGGATTACAAGGAAGACATAGAAGAAGAATATAATCAGTTAAAGGAAATAATACATTCGGTAGCAAAAGAAGCATTAGGCACAATAAGTAAAAAAAAAATACACAATATTGGTGGAATGATATTGAAGAATTAACCAAAAAAGAAGAAAAAGTGCTACTTAAAATGGTTGACTAATAAAACAACAGAGAAATGGATAGAATACAAGAAAACAAACGCCGTGTTAAAAAGAAAGTGATAGAAGAAAAAAAACAAATTATGGAAAAACTACAAAGCTTTACTGTCAGAAAGTAAAACAGAGTTTATGGAAACAATAAAAAATCCAACTACAGAAATGAACACAATTGAATTTGATAATATAGATATAGAATTATAAATTCAAACCCTAAAGAATAAAAAAGACACAGGGCCAGGAAACATACCCATTGAGTTAATTAAATATGGTCCAAAATTTTAATAAGTAGGTTAAGGGACATGTTTAATAAGTGTATTGCAATACAGAAGATTAATGAAGAATGGAAAATAAGCTACATTGTACCAATATACAAGAAGGGTGATAGAAGAGAAGCAAAAGATTATAGAGGACTAAGTATAAGTAACACATTTTATGGAATATTTACGAAGTTATTAAAAACTAAGGTACAAAAAAGATATTAAAGACAAAATTGGAGAAGATCAAAATGGATTCAGACCGGGAAGGTCATGTGCTGATAATGCATTTGTAATCCAATAGTTAATCGGAAAACGGACTGCAGTTGGAGAAGAAACCCATTTGACAATAATAGATTCAGAAAAAAAAAACTTACGACTCAATTCCAAGGAAAAAATTATGGCAAGTATTAGAGAAACACAATAACTTATTGATAGATACCTAATTGAATTAAATTATTAAACAAGTTTATAAATATATCACGGCTTATGTTACAATTTGAAATATATGCTAATATCTAATCCTATAAAAATCACTAGGGGATTGAAACAAGGGTGCAGCCTATCACCAATTTTATTTAATATCTATGTAGAACTTAAATTAAATGAAATGGACACAAAGCTGCAAAGGTATGGGTATATCAATAGGCAACAGATGTTTGCCGATATTATAATTTGCTGATGATCAATTGGTTTTAACACAAGACAAATTTGATATGGAATTCATGATAAAAAGGTTGAAAAACACATATATAATCATGTGGTCTCACGGTAAATTTACAAAAAAAAATATTTGGCAATAAATAGCAATGAAAGAGATAATTAATATTGGAAGAAGGGATTCAAATAAAGCAAGTGGAACATACTAAACATTAGGGAATAATTATGGATAACATTGAAGGTATAGGCAAAGAGAACATAAGACATAGAATTGAGTAGCAAAATAAAATCGTCGTTAAATTCCATATGGTGGGATAAGCATATTTGGAAAGACACAAAAAAAATACTGGTAAAATATTGGTGGAATCTGTTGCAGTGTATGGAAGTGAGGTATGGACAATCAATAAGTACTACAAGAATAGACTAATAGCTCTAGAAATGGAATATATACGCAGAAGTGCCTGAAAGTCAAAATTAGAACTTGTCACAAATAAGGAAATCAGAAACATAATGGAAGCGTAAGAAAGCATAATTGCAAGAATTGAGGAGAAGGAATTAAAATGATTAGGACATATTTGAATAATGGAAGATGAGCGATGGCCGAAACTACTATATCAATGGCAACCGACCAGAAAGAAGAAAAGAAGAAGACCAAAGTTAACATGATAGAACAACATGAGGATAGTAATGCAAGGAATAGGGCTAAACATTGAAGATGCCCAAGATCGTAGGCTTTGGAGTTTTGGCACGGGAAGACGGCAGCAGCTGTAAAAACCCAAAGATAGATAGATTATTATTATTATTATTATTATTATTATTATTATTATTATTATTATTATTATTATTATTATTGATTACATCATGGGGAAAATTGGGCTACTTGACCTGCATAATCAGAAGACTGCCTTAAATTGTGAATTCAAGTTTTTTCTATAGAGAACATAAAGAGTATTTGGTTGCTAAGCAACTGAAATGACGATTCTTTCATGTTGTTTTGGTTCAACAAACGTTTTGAATACTTAAGTGTGCGTCCAACTCTACAAACGACTTGCAGTTGGCATGTACACATTTCCTACTAGCTCATTACCCGATGTTGTGCGGGTATATGTTCGTTACAATAAGATGCCCATGACGCTTTATATGTGCTAGCATGCATATTTTCTGACTAGGAGGTCCGGATTCGATACACGGCGGGGTTGGAAATTTGAATTGTAGAATATCTAATCTCGAGGCTACAAGAAGTGGTGGTATACAATATTTAAGGGTTGTAAAAGAGATAAAACGGACTACGCCAATTTTGAAATATATTAAACAGTACCAACTAAATTGGAAACACCATCTAGAAAGAATGAGTTCAAATCAGATCCCCAAAGCTGTTTATAAGTATATACTAAGAGGACGAAGATCACTGGGCCGTCCTATGAAACGCTGGAGGGAAAATTTTCTATAGGATCGTAACAGGCCTTGGCCTAATACTTGGAAGGAAGAAGAAGAAGAAGAAGAAGAAGAGATAAAACGTACCTCGAATAAAAATAATTATTTATGTTACAAATTACCTAGTATTGATACAACTATTTGTGATAGTAATGGTTTTATCTGTCTATAAATTATATATTTATTTTTATAATCTATATTGTTTTTATATTTCACAATGGATAAGGATGTAAAGCCATTATATATATATATATAATGCAGCCGACAGCTGAAGATTTAAGAGTTCATAGAGCATGCAGAATATCCTGAGGATGTCTACCGCAGTAGTAGACGAAACGTTGAGTTTTAAGAAAACTTGGCCAGGACCATTTAACCTCAAAGACGAACCCAACAGTATTCAATTAGAGTCAGGAACTTTATATAATAAAAGATAAGATTGGAATACAGATAGTATATGTTATTCAACTGTTTGTATGTGGAAATAAAACAAAAGAAATTCAGAAGTCTCTCTCCTCATTGTATATTCAAATGTTTGTATGTGAAACCAAATCATTAAAACATAATATATTGTTATTAGGGCAAGGAATTTAATGGCATATAAGTTAAGATTGTAATATAGTATAATTAGAAGTAAGACTTCTGACTGTGTTTTGTCTTGTCACATACAAACAGTTGTTGAATAATATAATAACAAGTTAGACTTCTATCTGTCTTTTGTCTTGGTTTCACACACAAACAATTGAATAATATAATGAAAAGTTAGACTTCTGACTGTCTTTTGTCTTGGTTTCACACACAAACAATATTGAATGATATAATGAAAAATTAGACTTCTGATTGTCTTTTGTCTTGTTGTCACATACAAACAGTTGAATAATATAACGAGAAGTTAGACTTCTGACTGTCTTTGTCTTGGTTTCACATACAAACAGTTGAATAATATATTGGGAAGTTAGACTTCTGACTGTCTTTTGTCATGAAAAGTTAGACTTCTGACTGTCTTTTGTCTTGATTTCACATACAAACAGTTGAATAATATAATGAGAAGTTAGACTTCTGACTGTCTTTTGTCTTGATTTCACATACAAACAGTTGAACAATATAATGAGACGTTAGACTTCTGACTGTCTTTAGTCCTGGTTTCACATACAAACAGTTGAATAACATAATGACAAGTCAGACTTCTGACTGTCTTTTGTCCTGGTTTCACATACAAACAGTTGAATAATATAATGGAAAGTTAGACGTCTAACTGTCTTTTGTCCTAGTTTCACATACAAACAATTGAATAATGTAATGACATGTTAGACTTCTGACTGTCTTTTGTCTTGGTTTCACACAAAAACAATTGAATAATATAATGACAAATTAGACTTCTGACTGGGGGGCACGCCGTAGCATAGTGGTTAAGGCACTGGGCTACAAGCCGGAGGGTCGAGGGTTCAAGTCCCGTTGGGGTCAGGATTTTTAAACTGACCCAAACCCTCTGGCGGCACCATGGCCCTGGGGTCGACTCAGCCTCTAACGGAAATGAGTACCAGACGCTTGTTCTGGGGTAAAGGCGGCCGTCACGCAGGGCTGACAACCCGGCTGACATAAAGTGTCGATTGTCTAGAAAAAGTGGGAGCCTTAACCTCCTACTACCCCAAGGGCCTCCGAGCCTGTTGTGGGATCACTTTACGTTAATTAGACTTCTGACTTTCTTTTGTCTTGGTTTCATATATAAACAGTTGAATAATATAATGACAAGTTCGACTTCTGACTGTCTTTTGTGTTGGTTTCACACATAAACAATTGAATAATATATACAGTATTGCAATCTTAACTTTTAGTGTATTAAAATCCTTGCCCTAAGCATTATTATTATTATTATTATTATTATTATTATTATTATTATTATTATTATTGCGAACGTGCATAACAGTTTATTAAAAGCTACGTTCTGAATTGCTAGAGTAGTGTCAAAGTATGCATTGCACGTCCTCTCGTATATAATGGTATATCTGTGTCGTAGTAGTGTTGTTTATGAAACATGCTGTATGGGAAGTAATTCACAACCCTGGGGCCATTCATATGCAAAACACAAGCATTAACACGAAAAAGCGCCCTCTCTCTCTTCTTTTGAAGCAGACTGGAAAATGTGCTCCGGTCACTTGTTACCCCCAGCATCTTACTGCACCACGTGCCATTTACACGCTTTCTAACTGTATTCATAGAAACAAAACTTAATAAATTTTCCTCTAAGAATCATCATTTTTTAAAAATACTATCAAATCTTAAAACATGCAGCTTTATATGTGAAACGTATAAGAGCAGTGAAAATATTCAATTGGCGCGACAGGCCAGATTGGCGTACAAGTCGGCTGCTGGTCTCACATCCACATGTGTTAATCACAGACGTAGACGTTCATCTAGCCGGTTTAGGGATGACATGTGCTCAGCATATCGGGTCCCCCAGCCATTATAACTGGTTTTCTCAACCTGGATCCCCTGCATATTGTGGCTACTCAAATGCCTCACAATGCTGGGTGGGCACAGGTTCCTCACTGGACGAAATCCTATGAGAAAATTTCTTCTCCGGCGGAGACCAGAACCAGCGCAATACCATGCCATTATAATTACTTTTATTTTAATGAAATGCATCAATGAAGTTTGAACATTCATCTTCCAAAAAATCCTGCTCAACGCCCGCAACAAAAATCCAGTTAAGCAAAGTTTAATTTAATTGGACCTTTTTTCTAGTTTTACTGGATTTAATTCCCATATTATTGCACAGTATGTCCTTGTGGTCATTATTATATTAAATTGTTTGTTTTTGTTTTAGAACTTGTATTCTAATACAATAAAACACCATTTAATTTTGATATTGCATATTTACAATTAATTATCATCTCTTAAATTTCAACATCATGACTTCCATCTGCACTCATTTTTATTCCTAAATATACATATATTCGTCACATGCTTTCATTTGTCTATGTCCGTCAAATAAAACAGGATCTTTTGATTTATTTATGTCCTGTTACTATATACAGTGAGATCAGTTTAGTAGTGGAAGGCAAACGCGGGGATTTCACTGTACCCTGATCACGCACTCGTTGCGGGGAACGGACAACGTAGGATCACGTTGATACAACTACACACATTTTCGTAACTATTTTACAAATTGTCGTACATATCAAATTTATTGAAGCAGGTGTTGGAACAGTTCACTTTCGTTGTCCAAACATTTTTGACACCTCTTTATAACATTTTTTGTACATATTATGGACTGTTCAACATGATAGAATTTTTACACCCGCGAATCGTGTTTCAAAACGTCTTCGTACTTGGCTGGCAGACTGAGTTAATAAATATTGTACATGAATAAATACACGTTGTTCAATAGAAAAATTATTAGCCATTATATAGTTTACACTTTACACTCATGCACACATGATTCACTTTACACTTATGTTTTAAGATACAAATTTTAAAATTGAAATAATGTATACACATGTCATTCAGTTTACTTTATACACATGTCATTCAGTTCACAAGGAAAAGCGATCAAGCACCATATCTACTCGAGGTGCACTATCTGTCTGTGGCCGTGAAATCGTAAACTGCTGAGTCAGCGCACATTTCAGGTCCCGTGCCTACACGTGTAAGTCTTCGTTATCGCACAGCACAAGCCCACTGCCTTCCACTACTAAACTGATCTCACTGTACTTTGCTTTGCCCACATATATCTTTAATCTTAATTTTCTTATTTTTCCATTCCTTTTATTCTTTATATTATTATTATTATTATTATTATTATTATTATTATTATTATTATTATTATTATTATTATTATTAACATTGGAATGGTGTCCACCTGGAAGAAGAATGAAAGGACGACCTCGAAACTCGTTGATGCAAGAAATAAGAACTGGAGTGAGAACAAGAGTACTGGAAGACATGGAGTGGATGGATAGAAACGAGTGGAGAAGGGAAATAAAACTTTAGGCACATAAATATGTGTAAACATTAAAAATCTGTATATAAATTTAAAAATTATTATTATTATTATTATTATTATTATTAAACTAACTAACTCTCTGACACTAACGAACCCGTAGGTTCATGACCGCGCGGACATAAGCTCTCCATTCATCTCTATCCTGAGATGTTTTCCAATCCCAGAAGTAATCCCCGCCCGTAGAACCGAATGGAGCACTATTTTAGCTCCGGAAAATTTTAACGCAATGAAACCCATGTCCGCGTTTCTTGACGATTGTATTTTTATGGTGAAATATTGTCACTCTTTCGACCAAGGTACTTTTTTCGTCTGGCTTATCACCATCGACCAATAAGACATGGGTAACCCTATCCGCAGCAATGCTACCGCCGGAATAACTCTCGGGATCGTTTACACACACAAGCCACTCCACCACGACAAGGGAAAGATACCGTGAAACTTCTTGTAGGAAAACCAGAGGGAAAACGCCAAGTTGATAGACTAAGAATGAGATGGGAGAATACTATTAACTATGATTTGAGGGAAGTAGATTGTACAGCGAATGATTGGAAAACAGTAGGTCAGGATAGCGATGTATGGAGAGCTTATGTCCGCGAGGCCATGAACGTTAGGGTTCTATAGTGCCAATGAGTTAGTTAGTTAGTTAGTTATTCACATGCTTTTATTATTCCTCGCCCATCAACAGAATTTTTTGATTTACCTCCTATTACTATATTCTTTGCTTTGCATACATCATCTTTAATCTCCATTTTCTTATTTCTCATTTCCTTTTCTTTTATATTGTTATTATTATTATATTATTATTATTATTATTATTATTATTATTATTAATATTAGTGGTAGTAGTAGTAGTAGTATTAGAGAAATATAGACAGAATAGAAATATAATATTCAGAACAAAAAAACTATATTTCAAGCCCTGTTACAAAGCATTTTATTATATGGGTCCAAACCCTGTGCAGTTAGTAGACAACAGGCTATTGACAGTAGAAATGTATTTTTGGAGGTGATCGAAAATAATTTAAAGAAGATATAAGGTCAGAAACACAATAAGGGGAATTATGCAAGCTGGAAAAAAAAGTATTAGAAAAAATAGAAGAAACACGTTTGAAATGGTATGGGCACATCATAAGAATGGAAGAAGATAGAAAACCAAAGAAGATCCTTGATTGGAAAGGTAATGGAAGAAGTGGAAGAGGCAGATCTAGAGAACGTTGGATGGATGGATGGAGTGAGGAGAATTACGGGAGCTAGAGATTTGAGGGAAAAAATGCTTTAGACAGGAACCTCTGGCGACAAATCACTTTGGGTTGAAGGAGAAACACTGTAATGTGGAATATTCCTAATACAAAAATATAGTATTATTATTATTATTATTATTATTATTATTATTATTATTATTATTATTACTATTATTATTATTATTATTATTATCATCATCATCATCATCATTACCTTTGTCATTATTACTATTATACATTTTTAAATGTGAAATATTTTTGTCGCTTGTTCAGTTTGGAAAAATGTATTTTTTTTAATGTGAACAAAAAGTAATTATTGTTTCTCTTTTGTTTCAGGTAAAGTAGCAGCTGTGTGGAACAAGAAGGGAATAAGTGAATATTTTAGTATGCGAATAATATTAGTGTGAGAATGAATTACCTGAAATTATATTTTTGGAAAGCTTATTACTTATTTTCATACATCTTAGGGTTCCGTAAGTCAAAACTACCTCTTCAAATTAAACGGGAGTTTACGCAATATTGACCCTTATCGTTATATCTGTCTTCCAGGAAAGAAAATGAATAAATGTTTCACTAGTGAAAATGTATTAGGCGTACGTTGGTAACCATGGTGATGAACACAAGCAGAAATAATTATAAGTTGGATTCGCCGTCCAATAACAAAGATTTTTATCAATCAGCGCCCCATCCTATGAATTATAACAACTGGTATTCTGATAGTTCAACACAGCATGAGGAACCCCATAAAGAGGAGGTTGCTGACAGGTGCGAGTGTTTCGGTAGTTTATGTAGGAAACAGGAGCGGGATCGGAATGAAGAATCAGTGGCTCCTAACAATGTAATGGCGAGTTATGGGGTTTACGGGGAGGACGATGATGATGGGTTTGTGCCAAGGCCTAGATACCAACATAGTGTAGTGAATGTGACAGGGAATACGAACATCCTGAGGGAAAGTGGGGATGACAGGACATGCTGTGTGGTGACTGCGTGCTGCACCAGTGAGTCGGAGGTGCCGAGTAACAGTGAAGCCAACTGTTGCACCGCTTGGTGCAGACCTACCATCCTGCTGCTTCTCTTGGTTCTTCTGGTGGTGGTGTTTGTGCTTATATCTGGGATTCTTCTCTACTACAACTGTACGTATTTACAATATATTTCATAACCCTTAAGGTTACTTCTTTGGGTTGAAAAAATCGATTTTTTTGCTTAAAAAATCCTGGAATGTTATCTATGTGTAATATTATTTTGTTGATTTTGGACATTTAAACCCATAATTTTTTTAAATGGTGTCTCTGTGTTCTACTAATGTGCACATTTTTTGTTTTGTTTTTTGCATTTTCCCGTAACTTGTATTTTTTTTTCATCTTTTGGTACACTTTTCTCCGAAACTATGAAAAATAAGAAAATAATTTCAGGGCTCTATAATATTAATAATAATAATAATAATAATAATAATAATAATAATAATAATAATAATAATAAGGTAAATTTATCTTTGTGCTAATCATAGTGTTTAAAATTTTAAAAAAATATATGCAAAATTTTATCAAAAAAAATTCTTCTTTGAATTTTTTTAATCAAATCACAATCTACATCTGGGACACAAGCAAACCTTATTATTGTGAAATGAACTATGGATAATAACATACTAAATTTTGGAAATAATTAGGTAAGTAGTTTTTGAGAAAAGTATACCAAGAGAAGTTGATTTTTATTTTTTTTACATCTTAAATTAGGGTCCTACTCATGAAGACATATGTCTAAAACGTTAACCAGTGTCATTATGTTCAGGAAGACTTGTTTAATTAGTGACGTAATTTTCATAAACATAACATAAGAATAAGCTGAAAAAATGATTTTTGAATGTGGCATACTGTTAAACCAAATTATATGGAAATTAGTACCGGGTGCCCCTAAATTGGCAAAGCATTAATTTCTCGTGTCAATTATTTGAATGTAGCGGACCGCACTGAAAACGTTATCATACATAACTATTATTACACGTTTTATATTAGCTTGACCTGTATCTATCTATCTATCTATGTAACGGAATCTTTCAACGCGATTTTCACCCACTTAGTGGAACAAATAGTGTTAATTATGGGTGGATAAAAGTGTGATGGATTATCAAGGATGTGGGTTTAATACAAGGATTGATTAGTAGGAATCCCCGTAATGTGGGAATTTTATGCTCGCGGTCTAGTCAGGTTGGGTTCGATGAGCGATCAGGAAAACTTATCTCAGGGAATAACGAAGGAACTGTACGGGCAGCAATAGTATTTTCAATAATTGTAGTTTATAAATCCCTCGATTTAATTTAAATCGTATTCACTATACTTCTATTCGATACAATCAAAAAAAACACCTGAGTATACGTTTGGGGTTAGGTAAAAAAACACTCTGATTTTGGCATTAGAAATACTGAAGAATTATTATTAAAATAATAATATAAAAGTTATGGATAAATATCCGCAATGTAATTTAATCTATGTTTTCCCCTTAGATATCTGGGAGGCGTCTCGCGATTACAATGAAACTTTTTCTGGTTCTCCCTTGGCTAGTTGGGAGACTTCTGTTACTGCACGCGTCTCAATTTGGTATCTCTTGAAAACCTCAGTATTCTTTCGATCGTCAGATCGCTACAGGAGAAGGGATACATTTTTTCTTATTGGTTTAAATATATGAGCACATATATTACAGATATATAAAAAGGTGTGGCTTTTCGAGCCACTTGTCTACAATGTTGCCATGTTGTTTCTAGTTGAGCCATTGAGTTTTTATGTGTAGTTCGTAGTTATATTTTAACTCATAAGTATCTAAATTAATATTTGAAACTTCATCCTGACATAGGGATGTTTCCCTTGTCACTCATAAATATTATTTTTGACTGATATTTTAATCTCATTTCAAATAGACGTCCTGACACATTTTCATTAACAAAGGTTTGGTATCTATTGTATTCAGGTATCTGGGTCTACCTTTGTCATCCCCTATGACTTCTAGACTTTCCGGCTTCAACTATATTGCCATAACCCAAATTTAACAAAAGGCGTTTTCTAAGTAATTTTTACTAAGAGGAAATCAACATTTATATAATTAATAAAATCGATTCAGTAATATGATCATTGGATTTCTAATAAAATTCTGATTAATTAAAGTCCAAACTCGTTATGTTTCTCTATATTACATTTTTATCTCAAATTACTGACCTGTAATTATACGAGTATTATCTAGATTTAATGAAATGTCTAGTTAATATTTGAAACTAGAACAATCTGGAGGGAAATTCGCGTTACATTAGAATCATCGGATCGACTTGAAACTTTGTATACTTGTAGAGGACCCGTGACAATACAATAATTTCATATTTATATTCTAAAATCCTGGCCATAATATTCAGAAAATCAAAAAAAGTGTTTTTGTATCAATGTAACAGAATCTTTCAATGCGATTTTCACCTACTTAGAAACATTGGATTGACTTGAAACTTTGTATACTTGTAGAGGACCCGTGACAATACAATAATTTCATATTTAGTTTCTAAAATCCTGGCCATAATCATCAGAAAATCAAAAAACGTGTTTTTGTATCAATGTAACGGAATATTTCAACGCGATTTTCACCCACTTAGAAACATTGCATCGACTTGAAACTTTGTATACGTGTAGAGGACCCGTGACAATACAATAATTTCATATTTTGTTTCTAAAATCCTGGCCAGAATTATCCGAAAATCAAAAAAATGAAAACTGGTATAATAGGTTGCGGAATTGTCGACTTTTTAGACAATCGTTGTAAGAGCTCAGTTGGTAGAGCAGTGAATTCTTAGTGGTATATAATTTCTGTAATCCATATGTCGCTGGTTCAAATCCGGCTAGGAGCGTTTTTTTTTATAGAAGAGTATTACTTTTAGCTCATACTACAATAGTATCGAATTTAAAGATATTTACATTTTTATCTTATTCTGTAAAATATTAAAACTAAAAAATAAAAAAATAAATAATAGTTTTAAAAAACTAAAAGAACACGCTTTATTAGAAAACTAAAAAATGAAAAATAATTTTAATTTCCAATACGCTTGGGATAAAATAAAGTGGTCAACAAAAAAATCATCTCCAACACATACAGAATAAAATTAGAGTTATCAACAAAAAGAAAATAATTTTACCATCAAAAGCGTGGGGTGATTTTTATGATTACATTTTCTTCTTAGAGAGCTTACTTTTACCAATATCTGTTTATTATCAAATATATTAATTGATGTAGAGCACCCCAGGCTTTTGATGGTAAAATTATTTTCTTTTTGTTGATAACTCTAATTTTATTATATATGTGTTGGAGATGATTTTTTTGTTGACCACTTTATTTTATCCCAAGCGTATTGGAAATTAAAATTATTTTTCATTTTTTAGTTTTCTAATAAAGCGTGTTCTTTTAGTTTTTTTAAAACTATTATTTATTATTAGCTAAAGTGGACTCAGTATCTTAATTTACAGGCGGCATCAATTACAACTGTTTCCCTCTGGTTTAAAAAATACATTGTTTCTGCGAGGCAGAGCAGGGTAATTGTTATTAGAGGCTTCTACGACCACGCTCCAATCACCAAAAATTGAAAACAGTTCTCTGCCAATAATGTCTTCGCATTTTTAAATGACGTTTCCATGTCTATTCCACCTTGGTATAATTATCTTAACAGCGTTGCAACTTTTGTCTTTTGCAAGTATCTTTAGTTGGTAAAAATGTATTCTAGTGAATACAACGTGACAGTGCCGCTTGATATATTAAATACGTATGCGTGCAAAATAGACCTACTTGACCAAAAAACAAAGTTCCTCTGAACTAAATAACTGAGTCGACAATATCTGGGTTAGTTTTTAATTCTACTCCTATAAATTCTTCCATAATCGTCGCAAGTCTTAGTTTGTTAGAAAATGAAATTTCAAACCCTATATTTTTGAACTGGCATTAAGATAAATAAAACTTTATTTTTGAGTTTAAAGCGTATCTGTTGTTGAGAGGTAAAGAGTAACAGGTAATCCAATATTTTTTAATGCTCCAGGTTGTCATTTCGACATTTCTGGTGTTCTCTCCTGGTATTGACGTAATTGTAACTCACTTCTGAGGTGGGAACGCCTGGAAGGCGAGGTTACGGCTGCCCCAGTGATATGATAGTTGTGCACCAGGAGAGTCCTTAATCCTAAACTTAATCTAAGGCGAATATGAATAATGATGATTGCGATGGCCATATGATGTTCGGGGACCGTTTGTGCCTTAAAGCGTCCTAATATATGTCTTACAGGCGAGGAAAAAACCGAAAAAAAAAATCCAGTCAGGAAACTTTTCGCTACAGGGTACCGAACCGGTCCCATTGCGGGATAAGGCAGCACGCTACCTCCAAACCACAAATAAAGTGCATCGTCCATTACAGCAGAACTATATGAATAAGGACATTTAGTTCCTAGCATGAAGAACGTTTAAAAAAAATTGAAACAAGAATTAAGATAGATATATCCTAAAAAGAAATATTAACAACACATGTGTTAGAAAATAAACTATTTATTTTCCTTATTTCTTTTATTTTTAGGTTTACAATAACACTGATATTTTCCTATGCTCGTTTCAAAGATTCTATAACCAATTTCCATATATCTTTTTTTCCACAACCCTTCCTCCAAGTCTCTTCCTTTTGTTCTGACTATTTTCTATTTCCATGCTCGTTTTGGTCTTTTCCTGTTCCTTTTTGCTGTCGGATTCCAATTATTTACTTTTCCGGTAATCTGTTTTCAGTTATTCCTTTAATGTGTTCAAACAAACTTAATTGTGTTGTTTTAATCGTTTCAATTAGGGTTGTTTAATATTTTTTAAGGGAAGAGACAAAACAATTGATCTCTCCATGAAATCCTTTTTATCGTCGTCAGAAGATTTTGACGATTGTAATTTGTCCATTGTTCTAGTATTCAAATGGCATGCCTCTAAGCCACTGTAATTCTGTTCTTTACAGTTGAATTATTATTATTATTCATTCGTTTTAGCTATTAACATTGTGGGTACAATAATATAGCGAAGTTAATAGGAATACGCTAAATACTGAAAGAAACCCCAGATGAATCTTAAACTTAACAAGTTAACAAACTTAACTGGGATATCACTGTCATTATACATGGCTCTAACAATATTCTGTGAGGCCTGGTTTTCTTCAGAAATATTCTCAATTCTTCTCCTTTGAATGCTGAGGTCATAGCCTATCAGCCGGTTTGGCGATAAGACATCATAAAACACCAAGACTACTGCACATCAATATTGTCCCCCTCGTCGGGTCGCGTATGTTGATGCAGTTGGGTCAGAAGATCCTCCTCTGCAGGTACAGGTGGCTGAATGAGAATAGATTCAACCGGCAAGTTCTCTTCCACTTGCATTTGCTCGGTAAAATACACTTGGTAAAGTTGGTAGGCGTTCAAACCTCTGGGTCGGAAGTCATTTTCTTTCCAAGGCATCGGATAAACTTTCTTTTTGTTTGCCTTCATTCTCCCATCCTCCTTTCCATGAATATCGTATGGATTCTCGTTCATCCGGCTTCGGAGGAGATATCGGCCCACCAAATAAATACTTCAATATTCTCTTCACAATGCACATTATAGTTTAATCATTAAATCACACTTTTACGTAACATTAAATGGTTACCATAGTTTGTTTTAGAAAAAAGGCATTTGTAGCGTTGTTCTTTGCTGAGCTATGTAGCATAAAATGTTATAAATAATAATATAGTAGCTTTTATTCTATTCTATGTAACATAGAAAGTTAATATAACAATCTCTGAATATAAATCGAAAGTAATGGCATTCAACGGGAAAGACCATACGAGGTGTAAAATTAGTATCAATAACAGTACAGTAAATGGATAACTAATTACAAATGAGGGAAATTTTGAGGAAGTGGCTGAATTCAAATATCTAGGAACTGTAATTACAATTAGGAATAAGGAATAGAGCAGATAGTCGACAAAATTGCCACTCTCAAGACAACCCTTGAGGATGCCGGACGCAGTCTCTGGCGAAACGTTGGGGAACTACAAGCCTCAAGACCACGGCCAACAGCCCGGAAATCTTCTACAAGATCGTCATAGTAACTCCGGCCATGAAAGCCTAAGTCAATAAATTAAACATAGGCTCAATTCTGGAAATGCGTGCTTTTATGCATTACAGGTACCCTTGTCGTCCCAACTCTTTTACAAAAAGTTGAAGTGCAAATATATAAAACTGTTATTCTGCCAATTATATTATTTGGATGCCAAACATGAACTCTTAATTTAAGGGAGGAAAAAAGATTCCGAGCATTTGAGAATAAAGTTCTTACGAACATTTTTGTACCAAAGAGACATGAACTGACATGTGAATGGAGAAAATATCATAATACTGAGCTACATTGTATGTATAGGAATACGGTTATAATAAGAACAGTTATGTCTTGTAGACTGCGATGGACAGGAATGGAGTGTGAAAGAGGTGCATGGAAGCTTCTTGAAAACCAGAGGGGAAACGCCCAGTTGGTAGACCATGAATGAAGAGGGAAAATTGCATTAACCATGGTTTATGGGAAGTAGATTATACAGGGGATGATTGGAAAATATTAGCTCCGGATAGGGATGTATAGAGAAGTTATGTCCATGCGACCATGAACCTACGGGTTTGATAGAGCCTGTGAGTTAGTTACATACAACAGGTGAACAATTACAATTATTTGGGATGCGTTATATCATACTGCCAGGAGGGAAATATTAATATTAAATTAAATAAGTTTTACAGAATGTGTGGCTCTATAAAACGGATACTGAAAAATAAATCATTGAGAAATACACAATTAAAATTTTACAAAATCATGGCAGTATTTGTCTTAACATATGCAAGTGAGAAGTGGACAATTGACCATTCAGAAAGAAGAAAAATACAAACTGCAGAAAATAAGTTCTTACGTTCAGTAGCAGGTGTGACAATTTTGGGCAGAAAAACAAATGAAGATATTAGAAAAGATCTACTTAGAATGAGCGCTGTGGACGTAGAGGACGTTGTATTAGTGGGGGGTGCAGGGTGAGTGGGCGTGGCTCTTGCTGATTGGCTAATAGTCGTCTCCTTGTTGTCACTGGTGTTAATGCATTTATTTTCTAGTGTATGAAACCAGGCCTTAGACAGTTTGATACCTTCTTCTTTTCTGTTAATATTTCCCTTATAGGGAAAATAAATGCATTAACACCAGTGACAACAAGGAGACGACTATTAGCCAATCAGCAAGAGCCACGCCCACTCACCCTGCACCCCCCACTAATACAACGTCCTCTACGTCCACAGCGCTCATTCTAAGTAGATCTTCCGACCAGGAAACACGCATAGAAGCACTCGCCACTGAAGATGCCCTCCGCAGTTGAGGGCGAAACGTCTGGTATCAACACCAACTATGGACCACGGCCACATAACCCGGAATCACTCAACATTACGATTACCGGCCGTGAAAGCCTGCATTCAAATATTAGAAAAGACTTAAATATTTTTAATTTAACAAATAGAATTCTCAACATGAGAAACAACTGGTATGATCATGCTAATAGAATGCCTACAGATAGAATCCCTCAGCTGTTACTTAAGTACAAACCAATAGGACATAGGAGTGTTGGACGCCCATTTACAAGATGGGAAGATTCATTAAATCCCACTTGATATGAAAACAGGTCAAAAAGCTTAATTTCATGAAGAAGAAGAAGAAGAAGAAGAAGCTATGTTATTTAACAGCTAAGGTGGTTATTTTAATAAGCTTCATCTCGAAATGTTTAATTATAACCCAAATAATTAAATTCATTTATTCGTTCTAAAATTTCATCGTCCAAAATCAATTTTGCTAGGTATAGGATATTTTCCACAAAATGCCATCACTTCAGTTTTCTTTGTATTGATTTCCATATTGCACCTTTTGTAATTATATTAAAATTGTGTATATATCTGTTACTGTTGGATAATAAATAGTGTAATGAAACCATATTTACTACAAATATCACAATATTACGGCTTTATAAGGTTCTCGCAAGATATTAAGATATGGTAGTGAAGCATGGACAATACGAAGAAGAGATGAAAACCGAATATCAGCAAATGAGATGTGATTTATGCGCCGTACAGCAGGCTTTACAAAATGGGACCATAAAATAAATGAGGAAATTATGGAAGAGTTGGATGTAGAACCCATTCACCACAAAGTACAAAAGTACCAGAACAACTGGAAAAGTCATCTTCAACGAATGCCATCTCATGGAATTCCAAACGTTACTGTTGGATAATAAATCTGTTACTGTTGGATAATAAATAGTGTAATGAAACCATATTTACTACAAATATCACAATATTACGGTTTTATAAGGTTCTCGCAAGATATTAAGATATGGTAGTGAAGCATGGACAATACGAAGAAGAGATGAAAACCGAATATCAGCAAATGAGATGTGATTTATGCGCAGTACAGCAGGCTATACAAAATGGGACCATAAAATAAATGAGGAAATTATGGAAGAGTTGGATGTAGAACCCATTCACCTCAAGGTACAAAAGTACCAGAACAACTGGAAAAGTCATCTTCAACGAATGCCATCTCATGGAATTCCAAACGTCATGCTTCGTTACTATCCTCAAGGCAAAAGATCGCTGGGACGACCAAAAAAGCACTGGATGAAAAATTCCTCTTTGAGACCGTAACAGGCCACATGGCCTAATACTTGCATTGATGATGATGATGGATTTTTTAATCTGGACGCGAATGGGAACAAATATTTTGTTCACGTTCTAATATTATTTATTTATAGCATTTCTTCAACTACTTAAGTCCTTAGATTTCATACTTAAATCCAAGCATTGACGGACGGGCATATGTTGTTTCTAAAAAATCTGAAAGAATAAAGATTTTGCATTGTTCTCAATTTCCTATGCTCTTTATCCTCGAATATCCGTAATCGTCCCTTATGTAGGATACCATGTTTCACATCCATGTAATTGGTATAATAATAGTTTTATATGTCCTGCGCCGTAGCCGAGTGGTTAAGGCAGGAAGCCTTGGCGCAGAGCTACGGGACTTGCGCTGGTTCCAGTCTCCATGGGGGAAGAAATTTTCTCATGGTATTTCGGCCAGTATGGGACCGGTGCCCACCCAGCATCGTGATGCATTTGGGTAGCTACAATAAGTAGCGGCTCCAGGTTGAGAAAACCAGCTATAACGGCTGGGGGACTCGACATGCTGACCACATGTCACCCCTACACTGGCTGTTGATCATCTACCTCTGTGATTGACACATGCGAATGTGAGGCCAGCAGCCGGCTGGTAGGCTAAGGGCCTTGTAGGCCTGTCGCGCCAGGAGTTAATAGTTTTATATATTTTGTATTTAATGATTTTTGAGAAGTTTGGAAGTCAAGAGACCCTGTAATGCACAATAGCACGCATTCCCACAATTGAGCGGTTATTAAATTTCTTTTATATCTTAGTAATATTTGTAATTATTCTTATTTATGCAAGGAGGTATAATATGCACTTTGAAATGAAACGAGAAACGTATTTTTAAATCTTTGGGAAATTCAATCATTAAGACTGGAAGGGCTTTATCTGAAATTCGAAATGTAAAAATCGCTTTATCGATTTTTTTCTCTCAACAAATCTAGATATATATAATATTTAATTTAAAAAATGACTATATATTATCTTAACCAGCAAACTCGGACCATAGATTTCGATTGCCGAAGAATTATCTTAGTTTACATATTTGCACAAACCTTCAGTTTCCATATTCACACACGCGCGAACACGCACACGCATGTTGTAATTAAATTTCTGACGTTGAGCAATGACATGACATGATAAGAATAATAAATGTTCGGACGGAACTTTAACTCAGTTCTCTGGATTGATACCCCAGTGCGATACCGATTACGCCACCGAGCAAGTCTAGAACAAACAGTCATTTTTCTTATATACATTAGCGTAATCGTTAACGTACTGGGGTATCAATTCAGATGTCCGGGTTCAAGTCCCTTCCGAGCATTTATTTTTAATATCATGTTTATATATATATATATATAAATAATATTTAAATGTTTAACATTGAGCAATGCAAGCTTAATATGGTATGATAAAAATAAATGCCTGGATGGGATTCGAACCCGGATCTCCGAGTCTGTACCTCAGTGTGATATCCATTACACCACCAGGCGAATCCAATTCAAACATTTATTTTTCTTATATAGGCTATGTATTGTTATTCCATAATGGAGAATATCATACATATATAAGAAAAATAAATGTTTGAATTGGATTCGTCTGGTGGTGTAATGGATATCACACTGAGTTACAGACTCAGGGATCCGGGTTCGAATCCCGTCCAGGCATTTATTTTTCTTATCATACCATATATATATATATATATATATATTTATATAGTGTTTTGTGAATAATCATCTAGGAGGTTTTACTTACCTAATTTTACTTTATATTATCTTAATTGTATTGTATTCCAATGTTTTGTTAGTGTTAGATAATACATTAGACCACATCCACATTGTCTTTTGTTTGGTCTGTATTTTAATATTTTAGAATTGTAATAAATGTGTACTGTTTGTATAGTTTTACTGTTCGCTGGTTGAGTGGAAGAGAAGGCCTTAACACTGCCAGCTGAAATAATAAATTATTATTATTATTATTTTTATTATTTCCATTTTTTCTAGGAATAACTACCCCCTTTAAATTTAGTGATTATAAAGTAAAGTAAAGTAACCCCACTACAGGCCTCAAGAGGCCCTTGGAGTAGTAGGAGGGTAAGGATCCCACTTTTTCTGGACAATCGGCCCTTGATGTCAGCCGGGTTGTCGGCCCTGCGTGACGGCCGCCTTTACCCCCAGAATAAGTGTCTGGTATTCATTTTCGTTAGAGGCTGAATCGACACCAGAGCCGTAGTGCCGCCAGAAGGTTTATATAAATGAAACACGATTTTCATATTATTTTAAAACAAATTCGTTACAGCTGTTTCAGTATTATTATTATTATTATTATTATTATTATTATTATTATTATTATTATCATCATTATTATTATCGTCATCATCATCATCACTATTATCACTATTGTTATTATCAGTATTATCATTGTCATTATTATACTTACTTACTCACTGGCACTATCGAACCCGAAGGTTCATGGCCGCGCGGACATAAGCTCTCCATGCATCCCTATCCTGAGCCAATGCTTTCCAATCATTCCCTGTATAATCTGCTTCCCTCAAATCATAGTTAATGTTGTTCTCCCACCTCATTCTTGGCTTACCAACTGGGCGTTTTCCCTCTGGCTTTCCTACAAGAAGCTTCCATGCACGTCTTTCATTCCCCATACGCGCAACATGTCCTGCCCATCGCAGTCTACCAGACTTAACTGTTCTTATTATATCTGGCTTCCTATAAAGACCATGTAGTTCATTGTTATGTAGTCTTCTCCATTCACCTGTCTGTTCATCTCTCTTTGGTCCAAAAATTTTCCTAAGAACTTTATTCTCAAATACTCGTAATCTCCTTTCCTCCCTTAAAGTAAGAGTCCATGTTTCGCACCCATATAATATAACTGGTAGAATAATAGTTTTAGGCCTATATATTTTCAGCTTAACGTTTTTTGAAAGGAGTTGGGACATCAAAAGTCTCTGCAATGCATAATAGCATGCATTTCCAGAATTGAGCCTATGTTTAATTTCTTTGTGCATCTCATTCCTATTTGTGATTATTGTTCCTAGGTATTTGAATTCAGCCACTTCCTCAAAATTTCCCTCATTTGTCATTAGCTGTCCATTTCCATTATATACTGAATTTCTACCTGTGACCATATATTTAGTTTTACTGATATTTACCTCCAGTTCTAATTTCTTAGTGTTACTCAATAGTGTGTGCGAGTTGGCCTTTAGTATCTCCTCGCTATCGGCCAGTAGTACTACATCATCAGCATAAATTATTGTCATTATTATAATAATTATTATTAACATAATTATCATTATCATTATATTTTAATGTCCTAATAACATTTGATATTTTAAGTAATCAAATTTTGAAGTTTTACAATTTGTAACAAAAGGGAAGAAATTAGATCTTTTAGAAGTCGTAGAAATAAATAAATTGAAGAAGAGCAATAGGCTGTAAAATTCTCAAATGGATTTAAATGTATCACGTCTTTTAAACTTATAATGAGAGAATGTTTGTTAAATTGTTTTTGTATACATTCATTTGTTACTTACTTGAATGATGACCACATCCACATTGTCTTTTGTTTGGTCTGTATTTTAATATTTTTAGAATTGTAATAAATGTGTACTGTTTGTATAATTTTACTATTCGCTGGTTGAGTGGAAGAGAAGGCCTTAACTCTGCCAGCTGAAATAATAAATTATTATTATTATTATTATTTTTATTATTTCCATTTTTTCTAGGAATAACTACCCCCTTTAAATTTAGTGATTATAAAGTAAAGTAACCCCACTACAGGCCTCAAGAGGCCCTTGGAGTAGTAGGAGGGTAAGGATCCCACTTTTTCTGGACAATCGGCCCTTGATTTCAGCCGGGTTGTCGGCCCTGCGTGACGGCCGCCTTTACCCCCAGAATAAGTGTCTGGTATTCATTTTCGTTAGAGGCTGAATCGACACCAGAGCCGTAGTGCCGCCAGAAGGTTTATATAAATGAAAAACGATTTTCATATTATTTTAAAACAAATTCGTTACAACTGTTTCAGTATTATTATTATTATTATTATTATTATTATTATCATTATTATTATCGTCATCATCATTTCGTAGTATTACTCTAAAGAAGGTACAAAGTATTGAAACAGCTGTAACGAATTTGTATTAAAATAAATATGAAAATCATATAAAACTTTAACAGTTTTATTTTATTTAATCAATAAACATAATGAATTTTCATAAAATAAACACCAAATCAATTGACGATCCATTAAAGTATACTGCGTCTCGTAACTTGTAATTTCCGTCTTTTATTTAATTCTAGCATTTTTTTGTAATTTATTTATATAAATTGATGACATTTAAACTTATAATAGATCCATTTTAGAAATATATATTAATAGCAGCTTTGTAACACTTTTCCAACAGTGTGAATTGTTTCATTTGAGTCTCATCCATTAACAAATGAAATTTATGTTGAGATTTATAAACAATGTGGATATATTATTCAGCTGTACTCCTGGCATCAGCTAAAATAAAATAGCATTTATAGCCGTGGAGAATTTTTATCCCCGGAGTAAACCTCGGGCTTAAATCACAATAAATTGATGTTTTGGAATCAAATTACTGCTTTTATTGTTCCTTTCTCCTCTTTGTTTTTACATATATTAAAAATACATGTATTTACTGTGCATCAAAACGAAGGATCGTGAGGAGGTCGTTGCATGTATTGGTTTGCATCTAATACATTTTATACGGTGATGTTAGAGCTCGTCCCATCGCTTTTACTCACAGTATACGTTTATATAATAATAATAATAATAATAATAATAATAATAATAATAATAATAATAATAATAATTAATAATAATAATAATAATAATAATAATATTTTTTTAAATTTAGGAATATCCAACACAATGTTTCTCCTTTAACCCAAAGTGATTTGTCGCCAGAGATTCCTGTCTGAAGCATCTTCTTACTTCAAATCTCTAGATTCCGTACATCTCTTCACTCCATCCATCCATCGTTCTCTACGCCTGCCTCTTCTACTTCTTCCATTAGTTTTCCAATTAAGGATCTTCGTGAGTATTCTCTTCTTCCATTCTTATGATGAGTCCATACCATTTCAAACGTTTTCTTCTATTTTTCCTAATATGTTTTTTTCAACTTGCATAATTTACCTTATTGTGCTGTTTCTGACCTTATCCCTTCTTGTAATTCTTGTCGATTGCCTCCAAAAAAATTCATTTCTTCTGCTAACAGCTTGTTGGCTTGTTTTCTACTTCCTGCCCAGTTTTCGGACCCATGTTGTAGCGGCTAATTCCTTTTAAGAAATTTACTGCATATATGCAAGTTAGTTTGCACTGAATCAATCGTTATACCCGCAACATAGAAATCGATTATTGGCTCCTGTTTGTGGACTGTATAATTTAGATTGGTTAAATAATTATGACGCAACTTATTAAGCATTAAGTGTAAACTATATTAAAAACCAGGATTAATATACACTCAAATTAAACTCAAATATTTCTAAATTTTTACGTAATTAACACGTGTTGCTCATTGCGCGATTGTTCACAGTTTTGATTCACTGCTTATTTTTAAACTACTAATCGGATCATAACGCTACTATTTATACAGAACTAGCACACACTACAGATCCTTAATCACACACAATTAAGCTTAGATGGCTTCAATTTTGTTCACTATGATTCGATTACCAGTGCTTCAAGGATACGAGTCCAATTCACGTAGGCCATGACGGTAGAAGCTTTTTACGCAGGGAGGAGGAAATGCAAAATCCGATCTCTACGCATGATGCAATCAGAGCAGCCAACACACACTAAATTTACCGTGCCTCAATCACGGCCTCTTTGAAGATTATCTACTAGTTGCCACCTTGTGCAATCTTTCATCTACTGTTAATTGGTTAAATTTTGCACAATCTGGTAAATGATGTTTATTTGATTGCAATTATGGCAATATACTGATCTGTTGTCATTAGCAATATGGAAAGATTTGACTATAGGCTATACATATATTTTCTCATTTACTACAAAGTTTTTACATTCACTGAGCCCCAAGGTTTGAGCGTTTCTCTCTAAGAATAAATTGTATAAGTTCAGTTAAGCTAGGGATATCCGTAGCACTATGTTTAGCTTCCCACTCAGACCTATGAATACCTTTCATTTTACTCGAGATCATTTCCTGCAACATTAGATCTGATAACAGAACATCACTCTGTAATTTCTCTATAGCATTAGTATTTGCCTACACTTGGTTAAGTACTTTCCTATACTCTGCCGCAGTACCTCAACTACAAGAAAGTAAGCCAAGTAGGCATTTAACATGATGAGATAATATCATTCGTCTGTTGTTGTATCTTTGTTGAATTAACTCCCAGGCCGTACAAAAATTGTCTTCAGTTACTGCTTAATTATTGAGGAGTTGCCTACGTTCGCCTTGAAGCGATATTTAAATCACATCACACGCAAATATTAATGGTTTAAACCTAAAGTTATTTTAAAACAAATTATGATTATTTATGAAACTTATACAGTCTGAATGGCATGTTCGCAACGGACCAGTATATTTCTCTCGTAAAATTACGTATTAATAATTTTAAAAAAATTAATTAAGTCGATATAATCAAATAGTCTCATATATGGGCCTGTGGTCGTATATGTGGAAGAATAAAATATTTTATAGATATTTTCATAATAATAATGAAAATAATCATTAAGTAAATTCGTCACGTTACTTTTAGCGTAATATAATTGTTTATTTAATTTATTTATTCGACAAATAATATGTTTTTTCATTAAACAATTATGGTTCATTAATGCGAATATAAATTGCGAATACTGCATAACATGAAGTCAGCTCAATTCAAATTAAATCTTTATATTTTCATCGCTCCTAGCGTTAGGTTTATAATATTTATAGGCGCTTTATTTATGCGTTGTTGGATGGAAGTATTCACTGTTATTTTTATTCTCATTGTAATTAATCATCACACTTCATATTTTATTTGAACAACATTTGGCATGTTAATCATATCCAATCAATCGAAGCAAAGTTCGCTTCATTCTTAGACAATCAACTTATTTATCAAGTTTGCACAAGTCATTCTAGAATACAGGGTCACAAAGGGGAAAAAAAAAAAAACATTATAATCGTCGCTCATTTTATCATATTCGTTTCTCATAAGAATATATTCGTCGTCGTCATGATGGGACTCAGTGTCCGAAGCTCGTGTATACAAACACGTTAATGAAAATATACGATGCTTTCCCGTGCTAACGTATACAACATGTGAAGGTGTCATTGTTTGCCTTCAGCCAATAATAATAATAATAATAATAATAATAATAATAATAATAATAATAATAATAATAATAATAATAATAATAATATACCCTGTATATATTCAACACATAACAAAAGTCGTGCATTTTATATCACTGGTTAATTGATCGCCATTAAGACAGATCATGCCTCAAAACCTTTTCAATACAAAAATGCCCTATACGTAATTTATTTTTATTGATATCAAATGTAATATATAATTTTATTGAGTAGTCATTCTTTTAAACAACAATAGACTCTAGCTTCTAGTAAAATTATTTTATCCAAACTAATATGTTATAGATTTAGGATGTAGGAGTGCTTATTGATAAATTCTTTAAATATTTAAACATGTTCGTTATTCGTATTTATGATAAGTAATGCCACGAGTGATTTCCAATTTATCTAGAGAATTTGGAAATCAAGAGTGGCATTTGTTAGGACTATTTAACGAATAAAATTAAGCTGTTTACTCACAAATCATTATTTAACTATATTTATTTTAAAATATTTATATATGTAATATAAACAAATGAGAAGCAATAGGTACGCTTCATCTGCTTATTTTGTTTATCACTGCAACCAGATCATACTATTTATTGCCAAAGGAACGCAATATTGTAAGAATGCTCTCTAGTGGAGAAAAAATGAAACACATCAAACTGTATATTAATTCATTTCTGATATCGTATGATGTAAATAAGACAATTATATTTTTCTGGATTGTTACCTGGGAAAAAATACATTGAAGAAAGTGCAAACAGTGGTTTCTTTTTTTTTTTGTGGTATAATCAACTGCTACAAATGTTTTTATATTAACTCCCGCATGCGGCATGTGTTGACATTCATGCACTATATATACAATCTGGTAGCCGTATTTCTCACAGGCTCAGTCACTGCAAAATAATGGTCAGACCTGTTCAGATATTAAAAAGGAGGAGCCTTCTTTAATATGGTAATTATAACACTGATAAATATTTCGTGAAACTCGACTCTGATTGGTTGTAAACAGAAATCATTGAAACGTGATTGGCCATTGAGTCCCATTTGGAGCATGAGTTAAATAGTCAAGCTGATTACGCATTGATTGTTCAATGAAAGTTAATTAATCCTTTTCTTTCATTATGATTCTTATTGGCAATAGTTATCAAATAATAATTTATGGTTTTTCTTCACTACACAGGTCCTTTTCGTTTATTAAATTCCAGGATTTTTTATTAATAAGAATCGCACCCAGTTCTATTTGAAAATTAGTTCATTATTTAATCAACAATCATTATCAATCTATGATTGGCACGCAAAAAGAAATATAATTTTCTCATAAAAAATATAAATTAATAATTAATTCCCATACTTAATATTTATTCATTGCCCTTTCTATTGGGGAATTTCGGCTAATCGACTCCTTGAATTATAATTAATCATAGTAATCTGCCCCTCACCTCGCTTTTGCGTTATAATTACTTTAAAAATGTGTGATATCTGTATTCTCATTTATTTCTAATTATGAAAATTATTGTTTCATTGCGATTAACTAATCTACTCAATTGTTTAGCTAATTATTACCCTTATTTTTCTTCCTAGACTACTTTTCAATATATATATATATATATATATATATATATATATATATATATATATATAATTAAAATTACACTTATAACTATATATGTTTTCCTTATTCAACTATTCCTGGGTTCGATTCCATACTGGTCTCTGCATACTTGCGTCCATTTACTGAGCTAATATTACGTGTGATTTTAATGCTGTGTCTTCCATGACTGCTAGCCTTTCGTCAAAGTTAAATATATTATTTTTCCTCTTATTATATATTTCCGCGCGGTAATTTGGCACTAACTTCACGGTATTTCTCACGTAATCGCGATTAACATTGTGTCTTGTGGCATTACTCTTTATCTTGCTTATTCGACACGTAATATTTTGCTAGTTTGCGACTAACTTATTTGTAAATACTTGGTTTGCGAATATTTCAGTACTTTGTTCAGAACTGTATAATTGGAAACAAGAGACATCTGATTCAGGTTCTTTTAAAAATTCCAAGTAACTCATGTGCGTTACAGTCATCAGCTTTTTCCCTACATTACTCATAACTGAGCATTCTTATTTCATTATATTAATTCCACGGGATCATTTAATTTTTTATTAATAATTATATAATTGTATTCTACTTGTGTTTCTGATTTGTTTGAATATAAATAAGATATACGTCCGATGATTTATTCAGTTACTTAAGTAATTAATTAATTATTTATAAATTTATTTCCTCTCTCTCGATTATTAATTATTCAGCTGATCATTTAGGAAGGAGGCTGAGTGATCATCTGGCCTCAAGCTTGGGAGTCCTTTCATGGTAATCTTGAAGATCGGAGGCTGGCCGTATCCGTGCCTTTAGAACGGGGTGTTCGTATTCTTGAGGTGCTTGTATGCATACTCGTATGATCTTTTTGTTTGTGTTCTAATGGTTAGTCGGCCTTGGCTGTATCGCATGGATACTTCTTTCGTGTTGCCTGCTGTGATGCATTCCAATTTGTATGGTGTTATTTCATCAGTGAGGACCACCACAGCTGGTGGTATTCCTTCCTTGTCGGTGTCTAGTACGTCGTATATTCCTCGTAGTATATTCCTCGTTTCTATTAGTGTATTGTTCTGTTTGTTGGTGTTCCTAGCGGTGTGAGGGGCTGGCGGAAGGGTAAATCCCTCTTCGTCCATGGTGAAGTTCAATGGAGTTGAGTTCTTCTACGATGTCCAGTCGCCAGATCACCCGGGGAGCTGTTGCTAGAGGCTTCTAAGCGCCGCTCCAATCACAGAAAACTGAAAACAGTTCTCTGCCAATTTTTAAATGACGTTTCCATGTCTACTCCACGCGGATATTATCTTAACCGCGTTGCAACTTTTGTCTTTTGCAAGTATCTTTAGTTATTATAAATTTATTCTAGTGAATAAAACGTGACACCGCCGCTTGATATGCTAAATACTTATGCGTACAAAATAGATCTACCTGATCAAAAAGCAATGCTCCTGTAAATTAAATGACTGAGCCGACAATATCTGGGTTGGTTTTTAATTTTACTTTTATAAATTCTTCCATAATCGCCGCAAATCTTAGTCTGATTAAAATGAAATTTCAAACCTTATATTTTTGAACTGGCATTAAGATAAATAAAACTTTACTTTTGAGTTTGAGGCATATCTGTTGTTGAGAGGTAAAAAAAGTAACAGGTAATCCAATATTTATTTAATGACCCAGATTGTCATTTCGACATTTAGGTGTTCTCTCCTGGTATTGACGTAATTGTAACTCACTTCTGAGGTTGGAACGCCTGGAAGGCGAGGTTACGGCTACCCCAATGATATGATAGTTGTGCGCCAGGAGAGTCCTTAATCCTAAACTTAATCTAAGGCGAATATGAATGATGATGATTGCGATGGCCATACGATGTTCGGGGACCGTTTGTGCCTTAATCCTTCCTGATGTTTTTCTTACAGGCGAGGAAAAAACCGAAAAAAACTCACTCAGGAAATGTTTCGCTATAGGGAACCGAACCCGGTCCCACTGAGTGACAAGGCAGCACGCTAACTCGAAGCCAGAAATAAAGTGCATAGTCTATTACAGCAGCATTATATGAATAAGGTCCTTTAGTTCTTTGCGTGAAGAACGTTTGAAAAATTGAAACAAGAATTAAGATAGATATAACCTAAAAAGAAATATTAACAACACGTGTATTACAAAATAAACTATTTATTTTCCTTATTTTTTTTTATTTTCAGGTTTACAATAACACTGATATTTTCCTATGCTCGTTTCAAAGATTCTATAACCAATTTCCATATATCTTTTTTTCCACAACCCTTCCTCCAAGTCTCTTCCTTTTGTTCTGACTATTTTCTATTTCCATGCTCGTTTTGATCTTTTCCTGTTCCTTTTTGCTGTCGGATTCCAATTATTTACTTTTCCGGTAATCTGTTTTCAGTTATTCCTTTAATAAGTTCAAACAATCTTAATTGTGTTGTTTTAATCGTTTCAATTAGGGTTGTTTAATATTTTTTAAGGGAAGATCAAAACATTTGCTCTCTCCATGATATCCTTTTTATCGTCGTCAGAATATTTTGACGATTGTAATTTGTCCATTGTTCTAGTATTCAAATGTCACGCCTCTAAGCCACTGTAATTCTGTTCTTTACAATTGTCCATTCGTTTTAGCTATTAACATTGTGGTTTCAATAATATAGCGAAGTTAATAGGAATACGCTAAATACTGAAAGAAAACCCAGATCAATCTTAAACTTAACAAGTTAACAAATTTAACTGGGATATCACTGTCATTATTCATGGCTCTAACAATATTCTGTGAGGCCTGGTTTTCTTCAGAAATATTCTCAATTCTGCTCCGTTGAATGCTGAGATCTTAGATTATCAGCCGGTTTGGCGATAATACATCATAAAACACTAAGACTACTGCACATCAATATTGTCCCCCTCGACGGGTCGCGTATGTTGGTGCAGTTGGGTCAGAAGATCCTCCTCTGTAGGTACAGGTGACTGAATGAGAATAGATTCAACCGGCAAGTTCTCTTCCACTTGCATTTGATCGGTAACATACACTTGGTAAAGTTGGTAGGCGTTCAAACCTCTGGGTCGGAAGTCATTTTCTTTCCAAGGCATCGGATAAAATTTCTTTTTGTTTGCCTTCATTGGCCCATCCTCCTTTCCATGAATATCGTATGGACATTCTCGTTCATCCGGCTTCGGAGGAGAGTTCGCCCCACCAAATATATACTTCAATATTCTCTTCACAATACACATTATATTTTAATCATTGAATCACACTTTTACATAACATTAAATGGTTACCATAGTTTGATTCAGAAAGAAGGCATTGTAGCGTTGTTCTTTGCTGAGCTATGTAGCATAAAATGTTATAAATAATAATATAGTAGCTTTTATTCTATTCTATGTAACATAAAAAGTTAATATAACAATCTCGAATATAAATCGAAAGTAATGACATTCAACGGGAAAGACCATACGAGGTGTACAATTAACATTAATAACAGTATAATAAATGATAACTAATGACAAATGAGGGAAATTTTGAGGAAGTGGCTGAATTCAAATATCTAGGAAATGTAATTACAAATAGGAATAGGATGCACGAAGAAATTAAACATAGGCTCAATTCTAGTGTAAACCACTTCGCGTTTGTTGGCGCATGGCATAGTGTATGATTGGAACTTAAATAAAATTCGCGTCACATGTTGTAAACTATTTCAAAATTGTATTAAATTTAATTAAGTTAATCTGTTATTTATGTATTACCCCTGAGTTTGTAACTAAACATTTGTTCATTATTCAGTACATCCAAACTTATAATAATTTTTATTCTTTTACAGACATGACGTACAAACCACGGCCTCCAATCATTGAAGGTGAGTAATACTCATACTGTATCATTAAATATCACACATATAAATGTTATGACGAAAAATGGATATTTGATTTATGACAATCTCTTACACAGCCTGTTTTTGTGCATCTGAAACTATTCGAACTCACAATTTGTTGGTAATAGAAGTACAATCATCATCATAATCAACAACATCAAGGATTAAGCCCATGCGGCTTGTTCCGGTCTCATAGATTCTCAGTCAAAAAGTTAAATCCATCTCTTTTTCGGTCTACCAACATTCCTGTCTAAGTTTAGTTTATATTTAAGTATAATTTTTGGTGTGTGTTCATCTTTCATTCTTTGGACTTGTTCTTTCCAGTTTTTCTAGATTGTTTTATTTTATCTAAAAATTCAAAAACATTTAGCTTACTTCTAATATATTCGTTTCTTCTTTTATCTAAAAGTTTGCAGCCAGCTATACTTCTCAGAAATCTCATTTCAGCTGCTTCTATGAACTTCTCTTCTCTTTTAGTTCCAAAACATACTAAGTAAGGGGACTGCCACTACTTTATAAAAGTTTAGTTTAGTTTTTTTCTTGTATTTTTAAATAATCTCATAATTGTACGACATATATAATTAAACTAGTGTACCCGACAGACTTTTCCCTGCCCGAACGTTCAATTCTCTTGACATGGCTGGACGATAAAAATATGTTACTTTTTTACCATAAAATTCGCTATAATAAGTTCGCAGGAAAACTCTTCACTGTTATGTGTTGATCTGTTGTGGATGAAGAAGGGCGTATGATGTCACATTATCGCACGGAATGTCGGTAATGCAGATGACTACACATCTGACATAAAAAAAATTCTACTACCCTATCGCAGCGCCACCTACTAAGTCCAATTGTGAATCTAAAGCATTCAGGGACCTACACTGCTCAAAAAAATTAGGGGATATTGTAGAATAATCTATTAAGACTATGGTTTTAGGAAAAGTATTAGATGCAATCACTTTCTATTATTCCAAAAGAATGTAAACAAGAGTTTGAAGTCATTACATAACCTCTGTACCACACCAGATGTCAAAGAGATCCTGATTAGGAATATGGCAAACAAACAAAGCTACATTAATATGGGTGAAAGTTTCTTTAGTATGGTGTATGGTCTCCTCGAACGGCCAGCATTGCCTCACACCTGTGTGGCATTGATGCAATGAGGTTAGCAATGAGTTCTTGGGGGATACGTGGCCACTCTTCCATAAGAGCAATTTGCAGCTCTGGAATAAACAGTTGTGGGAGGTGCTGGTCTGCCTGCAATGCACCTGCCTAATGCATCCCACACATGCTCAATCGGATTTAAGTCTGGGGAGGAAGCTGGCCATTGCATACGCTCGATACCCTCCACTTCCAGCATGTCGTCCACCAAGCCAGCTCTGTGGGGTCGTGTATTATCGTCCATAAAAAGAAAAGAGAATCACCTATGGCATCAGCATAAGGCACGGCAAAAGGTCGGAGAATCTCATCTCTGTACTTTACCGCAGTCAAAGTACCACCTTGGATAACGTAGAGGTCCGTACGTCCACCAGTACTGACTCCTGCCTACACCATCAATCCACCGCCACCATATGGGGATCTTTCACGTACAAAAGCTCGATTGTTTCGTGTCCCTTTTTCTCTCCAGATGAATACACGCCGACTATCACATTCCATGTTGAATCGCGACTCATCAGAAAAAATAACTGATCTCCATTCAGCATGCCCTCCACCCACGATGTTCCTCCTCCCAGTTTCTGCGATCTCTACGGTGTTGTGGAGTTAACCTGGTACACACCATGGGCCTACGGGCATAGAGACCACTTCCATGTAGTCGATTAGGGACAGCTTGAGTTGACACCCTGCGTCCTGTTGCTGTTTGAAGTGTATTTCGCAGTTGAGTTGCATTCTGCTGTCTATTCCGACAGGCTGTTAACAAGAGGTAACGGTCATCCCTTGCTGTTGTTGCCCTTGGTCGACCTTGTCCGGCTCTTCTGTGAACAGTATGTTCTTTGAAAATGATTCCAAAGTCTGGAAATCACGCTTTGAGACCCCCAATGGCTTGTGCCACCTCTTGTTGTGTCTGTCCAGCTTCCATCCTTCCTATGGCCCTCCAAGCCATGGTTCAGGTAAATCACGTTGTCGAGGCATCACTGTCCCTAAGGCAAGTCATTCACTAACTGAAAACTGGACTGGGTTTAAAAACAGCAGCAAAACATTCACCCCCACACCACCCTTTCACATCAACAGTACAGACACTGCCCTCTGGTGTGGTACCGAGGTTACGTAACAACTTCAAACTCTTATTTACATTATCTTGGAGTAATAGAAAGTGATTGCATCTAATACTATTCCAAAAAACATAGTCTTAATAGGTTATTCTACAATATCCCCTAACTTTTTTGAGCAGTGTACTTAAACACACACAAAAATTTCATCACTCGTTAGGGAGTTTTTAATTTCGAATTTCAAGTAAACCTCCACTTCTAATTGTCTGATGTCGATCATTTTTTGATAATACCTACCTCAGTTTATTTTAATACATGGTTTTTATTTTCCGTGATTCTGTAAAACACTTCACAAACGTGCGTTGTACATAATTTTTTTGCATGATGGTGTTTTTAAAACAATAAATAATAGTAAAGCTAACATGTTTGTTGGAATATTTGTGTTCATTATAAACAATTGACTAACATTAACAGCCTGGCCAATGTATATACACTCGTTAGGGAGTTTGTAATTTCGAATTTCAAGTAAACCATACAATATACTGACTTTCCTTGTGAAACATCGAAAATTGTGACCGGTAGAACGATTTTTAAATTTTCACTTCTCGTGAACTCCTACATCTAATGGTTTTAAAGGGTCCAATTGTGAATCGAAACTACCCATAGACCTAATCAAACACACACAAAAATTCTATCGATATCGGTGCATTCCTTTATGCATTTTTTAATTTTCCATTTCAAGTAAACCTCCACTTCTAATTGTCGCATTTCGTTCATTTTGCGGACAATGAGTTTCGTTGTGAAACATCGAAAAATGTGACCTCTAGAGGGATTTTTAAACTTTCACTTCAGGTGAACTCCTACGCGTAATGGTTTTTCGAGGGACCATTTGTGAATTTAAACCATCGAGGTATCCCGTCAGACACACACGAAAGATTTAATCAAAATCGGTCCAGTCGTTTAGGAGGAGGAGTGACAAACACACGTTCAGAATAATTATATATGCCCTATATAAAGATGAGCAGAATTTGTAATTCGCCCACATATATTTGTATTCCTCGTGTTTATCAGTGTTTCCATAACACAGATATACTTGCAAGTTATAACACAATGGTACACACGTTTTGGATTGTGATATATTGAGAAAGGGATTACGTGGGCCAGTATTTCAAATAGTGATTGTTTTGTTTTAGCGAAAACAAACACAAGTATGAAGGCGAATTAATTGTGCTGTTTTGAAGTGATTTATTAACAGTTGGTGACAAGCGGTGATTAAGGATTGAGGCAGATAACCCCATTTTACACATTACATTATTCAATCGCTTTGCAAGATTACATGCTAAATCAATCAATTTCTGATTGATCACTTTTTTTTTTACTTTGAAACCGTATCTGTATTGTACAGTATCGTGTGAACCCACGTAAACAACGGCATTTGCACATATTTTAGAGGAATCCTCTGTGAAGATAAGTGAAAATTAGGGTAACTAATAACTCACTGGCACTATCGAACCCTTAGGTTCATGGCCGCGCTGACATAAACTCTACATACATCCCTATCCTGAGATAATGTTTTCCAATCATTCCCTGTATAATCTACTTCCTTCAAATCATGGTTAATGTTATTATCTCACCTCATTCTCAGAATATCAACTGGGTGTTTTCCCTCTGGTTTTCCTACAAGAAGCTTCCATCCACGTCTTTCATTCCCCATTCGTGGCAAATGTCCTGCCCATCGCAGTCTACGAGTATTGACTGTTCTTATTATATCTGGCTTCCTATATATACCATGTAGTTCACTGTTATGTAGTCTTCACCAATCACTTGTTTGTTCATCTCTCTTTTGTCCAAAAATTTACCTAAGATCTTTATTCTCAAACTCCCGTAAACTCCTTTCCTTCCTTAAAAGTAATAGTCGATGTTTCGCTTCCATATAGTATAACTGGTAGAATAACAGTTTTATATATTTTCATTTTAACGTTTTTTGAAAGGAGTTGGGACATCAAGAGTCTCTGTAATGCATAATAGCTCACGCATTTCCGGAATTGAGCCTATGTTTAATTTCTTTGTGCATCTCATTCCTATTTGTTATTATTGTTCCTAGGTATTTAAATTCACCCACTTCCTCAAAATTTCTCTCATTTCTCAGTAGTTGTCCATTTCCATTATATAATGTATTTCTATGTGTAACCATGTATTTAGTTTTATTAATATTGATTTCCAGTCCCAATTTCTTAGTGTTACTCAATAGTGTTTGTTTCTTGGCCTCTAGTATCCCTTCGCTATCAAACAATAGTTCTATATCATCAACATAAACTAACAAATTATTAATATCATTGAGTTTTAGGCTTTCTTCATCCTCTAATAATTTGATGGCATGCTCTGAAAAGGCTACTGTTTATAATTACGTCACATTATGCAAGTTATAGCGTAGTTGGTTAAGGTAATACCCTACAAACCGGAAGGTGACGGTTCGATTCCAAGAAGTGTAACTTAAGGTGGAGTATAAAGTTTAAGCTTTGAAGGCTTTGCTTTGCCTTTCTCCCCAGTTTTTTCATAGTTAAGAATTTGGATTTGGAAGGGTGAATTACGTCAAATATTAAAAATTATTTTCAACTATGAACGTTGGTTACCGGTCGGTATATATTTTTAAAATTATTTTACTTTATTATTTATTAATCTATTATTATTTTCTTGTATCTTGTAAGCCCTTGTTTCCCTGAATGAGATTTAGGCGCTCTCCCTCTACAGGGATGAAATTGAACCATACTAATTTAATTACACTTGTTTTCGTATTGATGTCATTGGAGTGGCCCGTGGTCTGCATACCGCCTCATAGTGATATCTAGGAAACCAAGGTAATACTATGACGGGAATATTCGGCGAATTTTGCTTAGATATTTTTTAATTCAGGATTAAGGATCTTTTACGAGCCTGAAAATCGTCAGACTCGGGCCTCATGGCTTAAGTCCCTCCTGGACGACTTGCTCCTTGGATTTTAACATCCTAAAAAAATCCATCGACCCCGGCCGGGTAATGTATTAGTATAACATTTAAAATTTATATTAATATAGCATACCGATAAATATAAATTATTTCCTAAAATTCATTAATTGAAAATTAAAATATTAAGGCTCATTTATTAAAATATTTGCCAATATTTTATCCTCATCTGACTTGAGCTCCCGAATTAATTCAAAGTTTAGTTAATGTTATTCTCCCACCTCATTCCTTGTCTACCATCAGACCGTTTTCCCTCTGGCTTCTCTACAAGAAGCTTCTATGCACCTCTTTTATTTCCCATTCGTGCCAAGTGCCCTGCCCATCGCAGTCTACAAGACTAAACTCTTTTATATTTGACTTCCTACAAAGACCAGGTCGGCTGCGGTAGACTACTGGTTATGCTCCTTACCTCTAGTTCCGACGGTTGCGGGTTCAAACCCGGGGTTATTGGATATAATCGAAGAAGCAAGTCCTCCGGGTGGGACTTTAAGTCATGGGTCCCGAGTCTGAAGATTTTCAGGGTCATAAAAGATTCATAAGCTAGAATAAAGAGGCCTCTTAGCAAAATTTTCCGATCTCAAGCCTTAGTAATACCTTAGTTGCCTGTTAGATGTCTCATTGGGTCGGTGTGTTGACCGCATGACATCCATGACATCTCTGAGAAAAGAAGGTAACTAAACATTTATTTGGTCTATTAACTCCTTACAAAGGAGATACTATAGCTGAACAATGGGCTACGCCATTGTAGATAGACGAAGACCATGCAACTCACTGTTAGGTAGTCTTCTCCATTCATCTGTCCGTTCATCTCTCTTTGGTCAAAATGTTAGATATTGAGGCTTTTACATTGCTGCAACGACCATAAGGTCGAAAATATTAATAGAAAATAAATCTCTATCACAAGTGTTAAATTTTAAGTAGCCTATCTAGGTTGTGAATTGTCTTCTGGATATGGTACAAGAAATTATGTAGACAAATTATCAAAATTTCAAATTATTCGTGGCACCATTCATAGAACACTAAAACATAAAACTACGAAGGATACAAGATTGAAGTTCTACAAAACAATGGCGGCACCGGTACTTATATACGCTAGTGAGTCCTGGGTAACAAATAAGAGTAGTTCGAATAGAATACAAAGTACAGAAATTACCTTTCTATGAAGGACCATGGCTTTTAGAGGAAGAGATCCAGTGAGATCCAAAATTATTTTAGAAAATCAAAGTATAGAACAGGTGTCTAGTTTCAAATATTTGGGCTGTGATGTTGGCTACAATGTGGAAAGAGATATTGACTCCAAATAAATAAATTTCAGACGGTGTGTGGAACAATACAGAGAACATTCAAAAATAAAATTAGAAAAGAAACCAAGATAAAAATGTATAATGTTATGGCGGTTCCCACAATATTGTATGGTTGTGAAACTTGGGCTCCAGTGAAAAGACAGAAGGATAGAATACAGACGGCAGAGATGCGGTTCCTAAGACAAGTTACAGAATGTACAAGACTTGATAGAATAAGAAATGAGGATATAAGAGAAGAATTGAAAGTACAGCCTTTATTGGATAAAGTCACGAATTACAGACAGAAATGGATTGATCACATGGATGGAATGAGTAAGGAGAGATAGCCATTGTTAGCAAGAAATTATCAAGCAAGAGGAAGGCGTGATGTTGGAAGACCTAGAAGACGTTGGGCTGATGCATTATGAAGTCGGAACGGGCAATTGCCTAATCCCTGGAGTGATGATGATGATGATGATGATGATGATGATGAAGAAGGACCAAAGGATGCACAAAATTGGACCATATAAGAAATGAAGAAATAAGAAATTAATTATAAATATAGCCTATTCAATAAATGATAGAATTCAACAATACCACGTCGGCTGGGAAGAGCATGTTCAGAGAATGGAAGAAACAAGATTGCCCAAGATAAATAACTAGCTCACTAGCACTATCGAACCCATAGGTTCATGGCCGCCGGATATTAGCTCTCCATACATCCCTATCCTGAGCTAATGTTTTGAAATAATTCCCTGTATAATCTACTACCCTAAAATCATAATTAATGTTATTCTCCCACCTCATTTTTGGTCTATCAACTAGGTGTTTTCCCTCTGGTCATCCTGCAAGAAGCTTCCATGCACATATTTCATTCCCCATTCGTGCCATATGTCCTGCCCATCGTAGTCTACAAGACTTAACTGTTCTTATTATATCTGGCTTCCCATAAAGACCAGGAGTTCACTTTTGTAGTCTTGTCCATTCATTTGTCTGTCATCTCTCTTTGGTCCAATTTTTTTTCTAAGAACTTTATTAAGTAATACCAGTAATCTCCTTTTCTCCCTTAAAGTAAGAGTCCATGTTTCACATCCATATAATATAACTGGTAGAATAGTAGTTTTACAAATTTTCAGTGTAACATTTTTTTTAAAGGAGTTGAGACGACAAGAGTAGCTGTAATGCATAATAGCACGCATTTCCTGAATTGAGTGTATGTTTAATTTCTTTGTGCATCTCATTCCTGTTAGTAATTATTGCCCAAAATAGAATATAATTATAAACCAAAGGGATTAAGTGATGTAGGAAGAGATGGAAGGAATCAGTGTGAATCCGGAACAGGCGGATCGCCAAAACCTTCTAGTGAAGGTGATGATGATGAGTTGAGAGAACTGACGATGGTAAAAACCAGAACGTATCCCTTGCGTGTTAGAATGGAAATACATGGAAGTGGTGGTATTCTAAAGGGGATTACCCTGTCCTCGTGATATGAGGTCACGTGGAAACAAAGCACTGTCACTACACCGTCAGCGAGGCGAAAATAACTTCTACATCCAATGATTTATGTTTCTATGTCAAGTTGAAGGAGAGAGCAACAAATATAATCCCAAACAAGATGAAGGGAGGAAGACAAATATTTCTTCTTCCAACTGACACTCCACCTTCCGAAAAACAGAGTTATCAGCATTTCAGCACAATCTTGTACACTTTATAGTATGTTACTGCGTACCGGTAAGGAAAGAATTAATCATCAGCAAGTAGAATCTATCAGATCATTGTCCTGCTTTAAGGGAATATTCTCTTCTTCTTCATCATCCAAGGATTAAGCTTGATGGCTCGTTCCAGTTTCATGAAAGCTAGAATTGAACAATTACCTCGAAAAAAGATCTAACCCACAAATTACAAATTGTTGGGAAAACTAAAGAAAAACGTATAATGTTCATTTTGAGGTTATTACCTTTATTATATCATATACATTTTATTCTCTACCCTATTGAAATCATACAGCCAATTTGAATGCAAAATAACATGATAATATCTAAATATTTACAATTTAATACAGAATTAATTGCAAAATCGATCTATCTCTATACTTACTTACTTACTTACTCACTGGCACTATCGAACCCGTAGGTTCATGGCCGCACGGACATAAGCTCTCCATACATCCCTATCCTCAGCTAATGCTTTCCAGTCATTCCCTGTATAATCTACTTCCCTCAAATCATACTTAATGTTATTCTCCCACCTCATTCTTGGTCGACCAACTGTGCGTTTTCCCTCTGGCTTTCCCACAAGAAGCGTCCATGCACGTCTTTCATTCCCCATACGCGCAACATGTCCTGCCCATCGCAGTCTACGAGGCTTAACTGTTCTTATTATGTCTGGCTTCGTATAAAGGCCATGTAGTTCATTGTTGTGTAGTCTTCTCCATTCACCTGGCTGTTCATCTCTCTTTGGTCCAAAAATTTCCCTAAGAACTTTATTCTCAAAAACTCGTAATCTCATGTCCTCCCTTAAAGTAAGAGTACATGTTTCGCACCCATATAATATAACTGGTAGAATGCTAATAGTTTTATATATTTGCAGTTTAACGTTTTTTGAAAGGAGTTGGGACATCAAAAGTCTCTGCAATGCATAATAGCACGCATTTCCAGAATTGAGCCTATGTTTAATTTCTTTTTGCATCTCATTTCTATTTGTGACTATTGTTCCTAGGTACTTGAATTCAGCCACCTCCCCAAAACCCCCCTCATTTGTCATTAGCTGTCCATTTCCATGATATAATGCATTTCTTTGTGTGACCATATATTTTGTTTTATCTCTATAGAATAGAAAAATGTTCTACACATATTTAACAAAAAATGCTATATTAAGAAATAGAAAATACATATTGAACACTGATTCAGTTAGAAACAATTCTAACTTAAAGAGTTTTCAGTATTTCTTTTCCATTTAAAGTTATTTCGTTACATTATTTGTGTCTTTCTTATTTTCACTCAATTTCCCTAAGATTCTGATTATAATTCACGGAACTGTGGTGGAATTAATTTCCACATGTGCAATAATTGTTTTCTGCACTGATTCTCATGACTTGACTGTTTCCTCCATTTTTTATATATAGATCACTATTCACTCGAAAAAAACTTTTAAAATTAAATAAAAGAGGTCTGGCAGAGAGTATGGATAATTTTACATGCACCACGCCGTGATACTCTCCGGATAGATCACTAATCCACTGAAAATTAAACTTTCGAATTTTTGTGGGTTATATCTCTTTTCGGGGCAACTATTCAATCGTTAAACTTTTTCAAACCATCTGTGTGGGCGTCCAACATTTCTCCTTCCGTGTGATTTATAATTGAGCAACAATTTTGGAAATCTTTCTTTTGGCATTCTATCAATATGTTCTTTCCAGGCGTTCCTGTATTTAATTATTCGATATCTAAGTTTGCAAATATTTAGTTCCTTTTTCTTATATCTCGGAATATTTTATATTAATTAAATAATATTATGTCCAGTTATGTTGAGAGAAAATAAACAGATTTCGATGATTTTTTACAAGATAGCTTTATGGTTTTATTTTAGTAATATATATATCATCATCATCATCATCATCCTGTATCATGGCAGCTGCCGCCGTCTTCCGGAAACCAAACGCCATTCCTCTCTGCCCATCCATTGATCTTCCTCCATTCCCCTGATATTCATAGCTGTTTGTACCCCTTCTATCCAAGTCTTCCTCTCTTCCTCCTTTCCATTGGGATCCATACCATAACAATTTTAGGCAATCTTTGTTCTGGTATTCTTTTGATATGGCCATACTACTGTAATCTTTTCTTTTCTATAATGTATATGATGTCCGGATCCTCTTGTACACCCATAATTTCCCTTATTTCTTTATTTCGTATTCTATCCATTCTAGATTTTCCAGCTGATCTTCTTAAAACATCCATTTCTGTACTTAAAATTCTTTTCATTTCCCTGGTAGGAATTTACCAGACTTCAGCACCATATGTTAAAATGCTCTGAATTATGGTTTGATATATTTGTAATTTTCTATTTTTTGTAATATTTTTGCTCCACCAAACAGAGTTTAAAGCATTTATCTCTTGTTTTGTTTATGCGATTCTATTTTTAATTTCCACTGTGTTATCGCCTGAATGGTCTAATGTTGTTCCTAAATAAGTGCATATATATATATATATATATATATATATATATATACACACACACACACACACACACACATATACAGTTTTGTTGCAAAATATTAAAAAAATTGCGGTCGCTATAGGAATTTTAATATTTTTATTTGTTTAAACATAAATGCTACAACCCGTTTTTAACAACGGGTATATCATGGAGTATTTAGAGTTTTTTTATACAATTACTAGCTAATACCCGGCGTGCGCTGCTACACCTAAATAAATGATGTGTTTTTGCATTTAGTTGAATAAATAAAATGAAAAATAATTATAAATTTGCTCTCTTCGTTATTGCAGCTAAAACAACCAATAAACTAATAAATTCTATTTCCGAACTACCATTCATACAATCCAAGTAGCAAATAAAATTTCATCTTAAAAAATTTAATATTCAGGCAATCACTATAAGTAAAGACATATCGGAATTATTTTTAGATACCCCGTGCTGATTACCCGGTGTTGGCCGGGAATCATTTATCCTAATCTTCTCGACATAAATGAGCTGAAAGACAAAATTAGTTATTGTGAGTTATCCGTAAAAGAATACCTGCCGTGCGCTGCTAAGCTTGCCCGGGAATCTACTTATCCCGATGTTCTTAACTTCAATGAAACACAAAAATTTTTATTGTGAGATATCTGTAAAAGATAAACACATGCTGTCGCGGACTTTTTTGTAGAGTTTTTTTTTAGATATTCAATTCTGTGTACATTAATTTTGTGTATTTGTTCTAGTATAGGCAGCGTAAGCCATTTAAGCGTCCAAAAAGCGACTTTTTATTTGTTTTTTCACTACATAGGATGATTTTTAAAAATTTAAAATCTTCCCGGGAAAATCCTGAACATCACAATCGGACGAACTGTATGGCAGCGCATGAAGGACAAACAGACATTCATTTACATATACGAGTATATATATATATATATATATAAACCTAAAGGATTCAGAAGCAGAGGAAGACCAAAACAGTGCACCTGGATGGGTTGGGTACCTCAAATGGTACATTGTCGGCGCACAAACCTAGAGATCCTAATTCAAATCCCGGTTCAAGTTTTCTGTTTAGTTAAATAGATTATTTTTATTTGCAACCCTATATTTCTCAGCGATAAACTTCTTTACGTTGAAGATCTGCTGAGGCTAGCATTATGGTGTATTCTGTTACGTGGAGTAGTATAAACATGCATTACGTGGCCAGAAGGCATCGTGTGTCCTCGCTAATATTATAAACACATGTACACCGCCTGGAGGGCGGCAACCTCTACAAACATCAGGTATCAAGTTAATTGACATAACTACCAGACAATTCATAGTTTATAGTGCAGTAAGCGCCAAAATCAATAAATGCGTGAAATTTCGCCTGGCACATTTCTTTCGAACATTCTGTCTCCCATTATATGGATGTGAAACATGGACTATTACTTTAAGGGAGGAGAAAAGATTACGAGTGTTTAGGAATACAGTTCTTAGGAACATTTTTGGACCAACTGTGCAATATTGAATAATCCAGCAAAATTAGCGCACTAGAAGATGTGTTAATGTGCTAAACTTTACCATCTTTCAGAAAAAAATTGAAAATAAAATTATTAACAGAAACAACTCACTAATATTACTTTTTAATAATTAATAATTTGTTTTTTCATTATTTAATAAAAAATAGTTTTAAGATTTGACAATATATTTACCTAATGCCTTGTATAATAAGCGATAGATTAATTCATTATAGTTGATTATTTTCTTTGTCCCTTTTTTCATTTCTTTTTATGTATAGTAGATTCGATCTGTTATCCTTTTCTGTATACATTCTTTCACTAGTTTAATTTTAATTGTGTGGACCAAAGAGAGATGAACAGACAGGTGAATGGAGAAGATACCTAACAATGAACTACATGGTCTTTATAGCAAGCCAGATATAATAAGAACAGTTAAATCTCGTAGACTGCGATGGGCAGGACATGTTACACGTGTGGGGAATGAAAGACTTGCATGGAAGCTTCTTGTAGGAAAGTCAGAGGGAAAACGCCCAGTTGGTAGACCAATAATGAGGTGGGAGAATAACATTAACTATGATTTGAGGGACGTAGATTATACAGGGAATGATTGGAAAGCATTAGCTCAGGATAGGGATGTATGGAGAGCTTATGTCCGCGCGGCCATGAACCTACGGGTTCGATAGTGCCAATTAGTAAGTAAGCATTTAATGTTATTGTATTATTAGATATTATTTTCATTATTGTTCAGTTTGGCAGATAATTAGTGTTTAGTATGTACTATTATTGTATTTTTTGTATTTAAATGTAACATATGTTTGTCCTGGTGAGTGGAAGAGATGGCCACATGGCCTTAACTCCAATAGGCTAAATAAACCTATTGTGTTTTATTAATTTACAAATTATTATATTTTACCATTACTTAAACCTATATTGAAGTACGCTTTTCTTAATATCTGCAACAAATAAGAAAATGAAATACTACGAGTTGTTGTTATATACAGAGTGAACGGTAATTACTCCGACAAACTTCAGGGACTGATTCCTGACTGTAAATGAAGGGAAAAAGTTCCTATAAACATGTATCCGGAAATGAATGATGTGCGTTCAACAACAAATCATCCCAGCACACAGTACATAGTATAATAGCATCCACGTCACAACATATGTCCCTAGTGACCTCCATGGGATACAATGCACGCGTTCACACGTGGTATCATGGATTGCCTCACTCTTTCGCATGTTCCGGCCTCTCACAGGCGACGTGGACACGTTATCGAAGAGTATGCACAACAGGAATTAGTTCAGAATACACAACACTTTTCAGATGTCCCCAGAGGTAAAAATCCATGGGGTTTAAGTCCCGTGATCTAGCAGGCCATGCAACAGGGCCAAGAAAATAAAGCCATTCATCAGTATCATCTCCCGTTCGCCGATGCATTTATCACTAATCCATAGGACTTTTTCCTCCATTTATAGTCAGGAATCAGTCCCTGCAGTTTTTCGGTGTAATTAAAACTCATCCTGTATAAAAGAACCTCCCTTAGCAGTTTTGCTATTGTTTTTCTAATATTACGTTTGCAGTATATGATTGAATTTAAGACTCTTAACTCTGCCAGTTTAAATAAATATTATTATTATTATTATTATTATTATTATTATTATTATTATTAATAATAATTATTAAACAGATATGGTAGATGAACTGAAAATGGAAACTAAATTTAACGAAAGTGTCGATAAAACTTTTTGAACAGGGTGTAGTGCATACGCCATGTTGGATTGCCATCAGACTGACGTTATAAAAACAGCAAGTGGGAGAAGAGGCAAAATGACGTCACAAAACATTTTACCTGCTTCTAAAACAACGTTAAATATTGAGCGACTCAAACGCAAGTACGTGACAGTCTGATTGTCTTTATTTCACCTGTTGCTACGTGCTTTCTATAATTATATTATAGATTATTATATTATATTTAAACCATCTTTTTAAAAATTTGTATGCTATTAGATCCCACAATTCGTTTTGAGACTAATAGTGACCAACCTGAAGATGTTCACTCTGGAAAGAAAATCATATAGGCCTATGAGCCACAGTTAACTATTACAAAGACTATTTAATTTAACTTGTGTCCCAAACGGGAGTCAATGACCAATCACGTTTCAATGGATTTTGTTTTACAACCAATGACAGTCGTGTTTTACTTCACTCTATATCGATTTCTCATTATCACCTCCTGCTTTTGTGATAAAGAAAGCTCCTCCTTTTTTTATATACTGAACAGGTCAGAGCATTATACCCCAGCCACTAATTATCCAGCTCTGACGTTTTCACGACAGTGTTACCGATATGGATATTCAGTGGGAGGGGCCGCTTTATTTATGCGGTTAGCAGACATACAGTTGACAACGTCTCAGCAATTAGAAACCTTACTATAGCGCGCTATAGCTGCGTCAAGAGCAGTGATTAGTTGTGGCAGATGTGCACTTCTACGTCAACCATTTCCTTATTAGCAGTAGAGGGCGAGGTTCTCTCATTACCCCTCGTATAACCTAAAATTCAGAGCCGGAGATCCAGTGGTTGTACTATAATTTGCAGTGACTGACTCTCCAACAAATACATTGAATATAGTTAATAATGAACAGATTCCTTCGACCTACACATTTGATAACTTGGTGGCACTCTTTAATGTGTTGGACATGTCTTTATTAATATGTATTGCATTAATTACCAACAACTTATGGTCTGATATGTATGAAAGTTAGATTAAAACAATTTTCTTATTACATATTTTAATTTCGAAAGATAAAAATACTGTATGTGAGTTGTTAAGAAGCCGTGGGTTTCGAGCCCCAGTTTGCAACTGTTGTTTATTGAATTACAAGCATGTTACAAGATGCGGCTGAGTGCTCAAAGTGAAGACAGTAATAAAACCTAATACAACCTCACACGTGACGTCATATCCACGTCATAAACACTACTTTGCACATAACTGCTGTTTCCCATTTTCTGCATCCACTTCACATGTTGAATAATTCGTGTTTCTTTTAGTGAATTGACAAGGAATTGAGGTTCCACCAACAGATATATTCGTACACTTATATTTGAGGACCTGAATTCGAAAATATGATAACTCCAAAATATGACAAATTGAGATAAACATAACGTAGCTGTGGTAATGTCTCCGGTTATGGTCCTCAATGACAAAAACTCTCTAAATCATAGTCTTTCCCATATTTATTGACGTAATAAAAATACTTAAATTATAAACCGTGCTATGTCCATGGAGTTGGTATGATTTGGAATTCATTATTAAAATTAATAAAAAGTAACTTATTGTTAAACATGTCTTAAAAAGTCTTCTTCTTCTTATTCGTATTCATAATTTGTAGGATTTTCATCCTGTTTTTTTTTCCAAAATCACTCCTCGGAAGAAGAAGTATTGGACGTGCATTCACTGTCTATCCATCTATTTACTGGTCTTCCTCTTGTTATTCTCCCGTCCGACCGCCATAGCCTCTCCCAAACCAGGTTCAAAAAGGGTGAGGGGAGGAGTCCATCCATAGTAATTCTGCCCAATGGCAGGTCCTTCACTGTAATCATAGCATTTCCATGCTATGCTTGCAGCTTTACTAGAGAATTGTAGGTGTGGTAGCTTCCCGTTGCTTTCCACACCGGTGAAGGATGATGATGATGGTGGCGATAATGATATGGATGATGATGATGATGATAGCCATATGATTTCGGGGACCATTTGGGTCTTAAAATTTTCCTGACAATTGTCTTACAGGTGGGGAAATACCCCGATAAAATCCTCACCCAGAAAAACAGCCCCGATCGGGGAACGAACCCGGGCCCGCTGCCTGACAAGGCAGCACGCTACCTCGAGACTACAGCGGTGGACTAGGGGAGGAGTAACACCTCGTAAAAAAACCTTCTTTCAGCTTGCCCAGCTGATAGTACCTTGTGAGGGCCCCTGCCAGGGTTACGGTGAAGACCTCAACGGCAGATACAGCGGAGAGGGAGTCCTTCGGTACGGTGTACCTGGCGGAAGAGGCAAGTATACATCTTCTGTCTTGTTGATTGACGAACTGGCGGATGGGGTACGTTAGTCCTGTAAGACAACTCTAGGAGAGAGAACTCCGAAATAAAACGGGGCAGACTGAGCTTTGGAGCAGGGTGAAAGCAATCGGGCCTAGGGAATAATAAACCCGCCATGAAAACGGGCTAGCAACCCACTTCCAGTTATACGTATCTTACACAGTCCCAAGTATCAAGCCTCGGATCTTGAAAAGTGCACATTTATAACTGTTTTCCCTTTCCAATATCCCATACCCAATTTGTACGTATTTTTTAATTACATTTTGCACTTTTTCCATAATTCTGCTGCTAAATCATGCTAAGTCCATTTTCTTCTTCTTCGGCTTTCCGCCACTTATAGGTTTGCCGTCTTCAGTTTCCATTTATCTCTATCATTCCAATCTCCCTCTTCCAAATTCCTATCATCCATTATTGTTCTGACGTAGGTTTTCCATTTCCATCTTGGTCTGCCACGTTTATTTCTTCCAGAGGGTGACCACTGGTATATATTTTTGGCCATCTTTCATTTTCCATTCTTTGTACATGGCCATACCATTTAAGCATTTGATTTTCAATCCTCTTAACAACAGATGTGGTGACGTTCATTTCTCTCCAAAGGAATTGATTTCTTATTTTATCCAGTCTTGTTTTTTTGGAGGCTTCTTCTAAAATAATCAAATTCAACTGTTCTGATTTTATTCTTTTGTAATTCCGTCAAAGACCAAGTTTCACTTCCATATGACAAAATATTCTGTATTATGCTCTTATAAATTTTCATTTTATTTTCCTTTGTAATATTTTTGTTCCAAATTATTCCATGTAATGTCTTAGTTGCATTTTTTGCCATTGCAATTTTAGTCTGTACATCTCTCTCACAGGTACCTAAACTTGTAATTATTGACCCAAGATATTAAAAAAATTCACATTTTTTATTTTCCCTGTTTCGAGTATGAGGTCATCCACATCCTTTCCCAAACACATATATTCTGTTTTCTGTAAATTTATATTCAGTCTCCATTTTTTATATTCTTCCATTAGTTTATTTATCATATATTTCATATCATCTTCATCCCCTGCAAAAATTATTTGATCATCTGCAAACAACAATGAATGCAGTACTTTTCCTCCTATAGGAATACCCATTTCAGAACATTTTTTATACCATAAGTTAAGAGCCTGGTCTAAATAAATGTTAAAAAGAATTGGTGACAAACTGCATCCTTGCTTAAGGCCTTTATTCACTGTGAATTCCTCTGTTATATTATTCTGTATTTTTACTTTAGCTTTTGTATTACTATAGATCCTCCTAACAATATTAATCCATTTATCACAGTTATTCATATTTTTCAATGCCGTCCATAATAATTGTCGAGGTACACTATCATATGCCATCTCTAAATCAATAAAGCTCATATGTAGTTCTTTATTTTTTGCTAGAATTTTCTCTTGTAATTGTCTAATACAGAAAATATTCTCAATACATGATCTTTCACTCCGGAATCCACATTGTTCTTCTCTTAAGTTATCTTTTATCTCCTTAAGTTTAAAATTTATAATGTTACTAAAAATCCTAGCTGTCGAAGGTAAAACGCTTATACCTCTATAATTGGAACACAGTTTTTTATCGCCTTTTTTTTAAATAGGAGTAATATACGATAAATTCCAGTCTTCTGGGATATCGTCTCCAATTTCAATTTTATTAAAAAGTTTTGTTAAACATGTTACTAAAATATCTCCTCCTTGTTTTAGGAGTTCCGTGTGAATATTTCCTGGTCCTCTCCCATTTTTTGCCTCTTTCAAAGCTCTTTTTTACTTCATCTTCTGTTATCTCTGAAGTGTCAAATTTATATTCTAAATACGTATCTTGAAGTTGATACTCATTTCTATTTTCTTGAAGTATAAGTCCATTTTCAAAATTTTATTTTGAAGAACAAAACAACAGCCTAATTGTTCATTTTTATCTTAAAATGTGTATTTTAGTATGTTTTACATAAAAATATTCAGAATCAAAAACTCAAATAAATAACAACTTAATTAAACAGTTTTATGCTTCTCCTGAAAATTAAAAAATGGACATAGCATGTTTTGGAATTCAAGTCCCCATTTGCAAATTAATTCGTCTTTCGATTAAGATGGATCGATCAACATTTTGAAGTTGGTCTGTTAAAGATGTAAACAATTTTGTAAAATCGCAATTAGAAGTTTTTATCACGTACGTTCAATATTTTATAAAACAGAAATTAATCAGTTGAAATTGCAAGTAAAAATTACACATATTAATTAATAGCAATATGTAACAAGCGCTTTATGTACATAAACTGCACCGATAATAATCACTTACAAACTGTTAAACAGGTTATTAAATAACGTGACGTATTTAGTGGTATCTGGTTTACATTCATTGCGTTAAATTACAAACCTATTTTATAATACATTTTCATTATCGCCCAACTCTGTGTATTCCATTCTTTAAACCAATTTATCAACGCCCAACCATCAATTTCTGTGAACCTGATTTAAATAATAGTTTTATTTATATAGAGATTTTTAATGTTTACACATCTTTCTATGCCTAAAGTTTTATTATTCTTCTCCACTCGTCTCTATCCACTCCATGTCCTCCATTCTTTAATAGTATTTGCGATACAAGTGAGGTAAGCACTTGTTACTGATCGAAAAAAAGTTTGAAAAAAACGAGGCGCTTGCGCCGAGTTTTTTCAATTTTCGAGATCTGTTGCGTGCTTACCTCATGTGTGTTGCATACTATTTTTTTGGTCGATGTGACTAATTTTTATTAAATATAGTAATAAATGAATTAAAATATTGGTTGGATGTAAATGACTTCTATGAGAAAGAAACATTTGGTGATCGTTGCTATGTAGCTTTTCATTTGTTTTATTATAAGCAAGGATTGTTGGCTGTGGAGACATTTTTATATGTAGTAACGTGATTAGAATCTTTTGATAATTTTATTATGGAAGGAGTCATGGTAGATGATAGAGAAATTGAAGAAGCCTGGAGAGTGGGATGTCCTGCATTAATTCCGGAAAAGTCTAAAGAAAGGTACGAGTTAGTGTACAAAACATTCAAGAAATGTTTTATTTTACTTACCGAAAGTGTGCGTTTTGAGTCCATACCATCATCATCTATATTTGTCGAATATTTATTTGTATTTGTGCTGGTTGAGTGGAAGAGAGGGCCTTATGGCCTTAACTCTGCCAGAATAAATAAAGTATTATTATTATTATTATTATTATTATTATTATTATTATTATTATTATCATCACTCCAGGGATTAGGCAATTGCCCGTTCATAATGCATCAGCCCAACGTCTTCTAGGTCTTCCAACATCACGCCTTCCTCTTGCTTGATAATTTCTTGCTAACAATGGATATCTCTCCTTACTCATTCCATCCATGTGATCAATCCATTTCTGTCTGTAATTCGTGACTTTATCCAATAAAGGCTGTACTTTCAATTCTTCTCTTATATCCTCATTTCTTATTCTATCAAGTCTTGTACATCCTTTAACTTGTCTTAGGAACCGCATCTCTGCCGTCTGTATTCTATCCTTCTGTCTTTTCACTGGAGCCCAAGTTTCACAACCATACAATATTGTGGGAACCGCCATAACATTATACATTTTTATCTTGGAATCCATATCAGCATTCCGATTTCTTTTGTTTGCATAACGACCAGGTTAGACGTAGGAACGTTGACTTACTTCCAGTAACAACAATATTGGTAAGTATAAGTAATTAGTCATATCGACCAAAAACTAATTATCAACTATCAATCATCAACTTCTGTCAACATGATTTAAATAATAATTTTGTTTATTTACAGATTTTTAATATTTACACATCTTTCTGTGCCTAAAGTTTTATTTTTCTTCTCCACTCGTCTCTATCCACTCGATGTCCTCCAGTCCTCTTGTTCTCATTCCAGTTCTTATTTCTTGCATCCACGAGTTTCGAGGTGGTCTTCCTTTCCTTCTTCTTCCACGTGGACATCATTCCAACGTTTTTTCTGGGTAATCTTTCTTCTTGCATTCGTCGTAAGTGTCCATACCAATTTAATTGATTATATATAATCTACTTTTGAATATCTAATACTTTTTTTCTTGTATGACAGTATTTCTTATTTTTTCTAATTTTGAACATCTTTCTGCCCTCCCCAAGAAATCCATTTCCATCGACATAACTTTTTGTTCTAAGTTTTTGTTGAATAATAACAATAATAATAATATATTTTTATATTTCAGGATTGTTTCTATTATATACACAGGTATCCTCAACCAAAATGTATAATTTTTTTCTTCCACACTTCCCGATCTTGCGTGTCCTTTTCTGCCATATTTCTCTTCTTCGTGTTGTCTTGAATTCCCTTTATCCATGTTGGCTTTGGTCTACCACGTTTTCCTTTTCCAGGAGGTATCTATTTCAATATGTTTCATATCCTAGGCTATATATTTTGTTTTTTTTAGCATTAATTTTGTACAATGTATGCATCAACCCCCAACCATAGCATCAACCCCCAATCTGGAGGACCAGAGACTTTTTCTGGAGTCACTATAGATCAGTTGCTTTCACTACAGCTAAGATTCTGATCCGCCCTTTATTGCCTCATCCGCCGTCTGCATCATACCATAGGTCTCCTACTCTGCTGCATCCGTCGTTGGGGTCTTCACCGTAACCCTGGCAAGGGACCCTTACAAGGTAATATCAGCCGGGCGAGCTGAACCTATGTTTTTTAACGAGGTGTTACTTATCCCCCTCCTCCTTTCTCATGCGGACTTGGGACCGGCGAGGTGGAGTTATAATAATAATAATAATAATAATAATAATAATAATAATAATAATAATAATAATAATATTAATAATAATAATTATTATTATTGTTATTATTGGCAATTGTATATTAATATATTTTAAATAGTGTGTGCGTGTATTTGTGAATCGCTCTAGATAAGGTTCTGGTAACCTTCTAAGCAGTGTTGTTTGTCATGTGGAATTTTGAATTAATCCCTGTACTCTAGCGGCAGATAAGGTAATTAATGAACACGCCGCGGGTCAAACCGGGCTTGATAAGACCCTACAGTCTCCAGGGGGCCATGGATCTTACGTTTGGCAGGGAACACTAGCGCCACTGCTATGCAGAATAGCAATTATTCCTTCTCTAATAGCGATCCACAATACGTTCAAAACAAAGTATCCTAATATTATATTTAAAACATTGCAGTGCCGTTAGAGATATCGCTGGTTCTAATTTCTTTAAAGGGACACAGTTGGGTACAGGGATAAAAGTAACCCTTAATCCAAAAAATAAATATGTTTCTAATTACATATTACTTATGTATTATTATTTTTACATATGTATTACTTAGGGATACTTACTTATGGAGTAGAACTTTGTCAATTAACAACAAAAACAAAAGTATCTTTTGGCAACTGAAATGGATTTTATACGAGGAGGAGCGAGAAATTAAAGAAGAGAACAAATTAGAAACTCAATTTTAAGGCAGAAAATGAAGATTGAAGATACTATTTATTATACACCGTATTAACACTCAGCAATTAAGATGTATGATCATGCCCATTATCCGTTGTACAGTCCGGCTTCCTCTTTGGAGGTTGTAAGTATTTTTAAATGTCCCTTGAGTACGGTACTAACGTTCTGCAGGATTAGTCCAATAGAGGGGCTGCCTCCTTAAAGCCTTTGGACTTGCTTCCTTGCGTTTTATCTCCATAAGGATGGTTTCCTTTTGCGCCTTCTGCCGTGAGGACCAAAGAAAAGATAGAAAGAGCAGCAATTTGGAGCCGTAACAGCCTAGCAAGAAGCCTAAACAGTGACGAAGAAGAAGAGGAGGAAGAAGAAGATTGACAAGTCCAGCGAATGGAAGAGGATAAACTACCAAAATGTGTTATGGAATGGATACCTGAGGGAAGACGAGGGAGAGGAAGACCTAAAATCTCCTGGAGTCAGGGAATATATTTATACATGAAGGAGAAATATATACAACCAGGATAATGGATGGACTGAAAAAATTGGCTACTATGAATCGGACGATGTCAAAGATATTAAACAATATATATATGTAACTTGTTCAAAGTGGAATCGCTTGGGACCAATTTGTTCCCACGATAGACAAAATTCCGCATTATAAAAAAAATATTAACCAATCCTAGATTATAGAGTATTGTATTTGTCTTTCTACGTACCTTGAATTAATTGTAGTTCTGCTGCCTTTGAAAAGCGAAGTATAGTATGTACGAGCGATTTCGACGGTAACGCGAGAAAAAAAACAGTTCGTTTCGTCAGCGTTAAAAATGTCTTTTAGTCTCGTATCATGAAATTAAAGTACCTATGCAGTTTTGGTTTCCATTCAATAACTATACTTTCGTCCACTTCCTTTGGTTTCCCGCAAATTTCATTCCACACTACATTGTGTCGTCTTTTAAAACTGTACAGCCAACCTGAAGATGCTATGAAATCCGTTATTCTCTAGGGATGTAGCAACAGTTAGAGCTTGACTTTGGAGCATCGGCCCGGAAATTTGGAGATATTTTGATCGTGTGCTTCTAACACACTCCCACACTACTTCCTTGAATTTCTTCACTTATTTATTTAGCTTTCCTCTTCATTTGATCATTTCCTTGAATTCATTCATTAATTATTTTTTCTTTCTCTTTTAAAATCTCATAAACTTGGGTTTTTCCACGTTTAAATTTAGTAATTATTTCGCGTACTGAGAGTTTGTTTTTCTTCATCTTCAACCACTTTGACTTTTTCGTTTAATGACAATGATACATACGATTCAGCCATTTTTATTCCGGATATTCAGAACTCTACCTCTGAAATATATGTACACAATCGGTCTCAGATCTTAAACTAATTTTAGATTTTACAGTGTACTGGTTATTTGTAAGACAGGTGTCACACGCCAAATATTTGTTAAAGGAACCTATATTTCGCATAACGGATGTGGAGGGAGGCTGAAATAAAATATGAGATACAGGTAGAAAATCTACTTCACCCGGCAGCAGAAATTATCCGTCATTGTTATTTCGCCTAACGGGAATTGAATGAAGTGGAAACTAATTTAATTCTTTCTGCCTTTCCGCCTTACAGATATTTTTTTCATGAATTGTGTAGAAATATCCTTCTGTTTCCGCGTTGGTCAGATTCCGTTTTGTACAAAATAAATACACGTAATATTACTATTATTTCTCAGGGACCAATAAATGTGTTCACATTGGACAGACTTCCGCAGTATTGATGTTCCGGATTAAACACGTTTTGCTATATATATATATTTATTTATTAAGGTTACTTCATCATCATCATAATCATGAACAAATCCGTTTTAGGTCATGCGACCTGTAACGGTAAACCTAACGAACACGGGCTTGATCTTTCCATCGATCTTTTGGTCTTCCTTGGTCCCTATGTCCAGTTGGAATATACTGGAATACCAATTTTGAACGTCTATTTCTCTCTATTCTTCTCAGATGATTTTTACGTTCTTGTTGGTATCTTCTGTATCTTCATATAAACTGATACTACAAGTTTTTCTCTGATAATAGTGTTCCTTTGGTGATCCAATCTATTAACTCCTAACGTAAGCGCATTTGGGTTACTCTAAGTTTATGAGAATCCCTCTTAATTAAAATCCAACTTTCACTTCCGCACTTTAGAGCAGCTTTTAATGGGATGTTACGTAATCTAAGTTTTGAATCTGTCCTCATCCGTGTATCAAAATATATTCTTATTACCCCATTCAATGTTCGATGTTTCACAACGAAATTCACAATATCACACCAAAATAAACCGAGGTAGGTGTTATAAAAAATGAGGGAAACTCGACAATTAGAAGTGGAGGTTTACCTAAAATCCGAAATAAAAAATTGACTAGGAACTGCCATGTTTGGTTCGTAAACTAGCTAATACCCGACTTAACAATGGACTATTAGCTAGTGTTCTATAAACACACTTCATAAGTACGAGAAATCAGACACTTATTCTATATTTTTTTATTATCATCCGGTATCATGGCAGCTGCCGCCATCTTCCGGAAACCAAACGACATTCCTCTCTGTCCATCGATTGATCTCCCTCCAATCCTGTGATTTCATAACTGCTTGTACCCCTTCTATCCAAGTTTTCTTCGGTCTTCCTCTCTTCCTCCTTTCTATTGGGATCCATTCCATAACAATTTTAGGCAATTTTTGCTCTGGCATTCTTTTGACATGGCCATACCACTGTAATATTTTATTTTATATAATGTCTATGATGTCTGGCTCCTCTTGCACACCCATAATTTCCCTTATTTCTAATTTCGTATTCTATCCATTCTAGATTTTCCAGCTGATCTTCTTAAAACATCCATTTCTGTACTTAAAATTCTTTTCATTTCCCTGGTAGGAATTTGCCAGACTTCGGTACCATATGTTAAAATGCTCTGAATAATGGTTTGATATATTTTTAATTTTCTATTTTTTGTAATATTTTTGCTCCACCAAACAGAGTTTAAAGCATTTATTGCTTGTTCTGTTTGTGCAATTCTATTTTTAATTTCCAAATACATTGATTATTGTTATTACTCGGAAAAAAAATTAAAAGGCTAAGGATACTTTTACCTTTCAAAATATACATGATGTCTTGAAACTTCATGCATGGTTAGCAGCAGCAACATGGTCCAGGGCTATTGACCTGTTCCAACCTCAAAGTACATCGAATTGATGTTCCCACCTCTTCGATAGGCGTTCTCTGAATCTCTTATTTGTAGTTTGTATTGTAGTCAGTGATCTGGCAATCTTAAAACATGTCCATAATAAGAGTTCAGGTATTGTGCTATTTTCTCGTTAATACTTTTCTGATGTCTTCATTTTTCTTTATATCTAATCTCTCACATCTCACCACCGGTCGCATCAATATCAACATATCTTTTTGTCAGAATTTTTTCTTTGTCAAAGATCACCATTTACTCACATATGGGAGAGATGGAAAACTAGTATTTTTATTTTAATTTTTACGCATAAATAATTGAAATGTTTGTATTTTATTTAGTACTAGGGAATACGCAACGTACGCTGCTACCCCTGAATAAATAAAATATTAAGGGTTAATTGATTATATGATATACACTGTGACGAACCAAACATGGCGGTTGCTAGAGTAATTTTTAATTTAAAATTTCAGGTAAACCCCCCAATTCTAATGGTCGGATTTCGCTAATTTTGGATAATAGGTTCCTCGATTTATTTTAATAGGATATTCCCAGTTTTGTTGTCAAACATGTGAAAAATGTGATCGTTTCAGGCGAACTCTTAAACCTAATGATTTTAGAACGTAATAGATAACGGCCAAATACTCGCCACATCTGAAAAACTGTATATACAATTTTTCACGAAGATCGGTTGAACGGTTTAGAAGTCTATAAAGGACAGACATACATATGTCCATTTTTATATTTTTAATTTAAACGTTTTATCTATTCAATCGTTTTATCCCATTTTGTAATAATTTTTGTTGTTACTGGAGTTTTTCTTTTAAATTATAATATTTTCGTTTTAGATGTTTTCAACTTGAAATTTTCAGACTAATTTACTTTTTTTAAAGTGATCCCAATAAAATTGAAAATTAATCGGCCGCGGTGGGCTAGTGGTTATACTCCTTGCCTCTGGTCCCGAGGGTCGCGGGTTCAAACCCGGCCGGGGTAGATGGATTTTTTAGGACGGAAAAATCCAAGGAGCAAGTCCTCTGGGAGGGACTTTAAGCCGTGTGTCCCGAGTCTGAAGGTTTTCAGACTCGTAAAAAATCCTTAAGCCTGAATGAAAAGGCCTCTAAGCAAAATTTACCGAATTTTCCCGTCCTAGTATTACCTTGGCTTCCTAGATGTCAGTATGAGGCGGAACGCTGACCATGTACCACTCAAATGGCATCTATACGAAAACAAGTGTAACTAAATTAGTATGGTTCAAATTCTTCCCTGTAGGGGGAGAGCGCCTAAATGTCTGCAAAGGGAAAACATGGGCTTTAAAAAAATTGAAAATTATGAATGGGATCATAATTTTTTTAATTGCTCCTTGTAAGCCGAGTTTTGTTCCACCTAAATTGAGGCTGGTAGTAGAGCACCAAGGCTGAAATAACATGAGAGGAATTGTCGACTCTTTGATGCCCAGAATTGAATTCCGTTACAAACGACCTGCGCTGAAAAGAGTCCTGCGTATGTCTAGGAAATAAGTATTGATAATTGAGATGGATTTCTATTGACTTGCCTCATTATTGCATAAGTCACAAAATTAAGACTTTAAAGTTGGCGGGCCTGCTATTGTGAACACTTACAGAGACATCTGTGCAACGATTTCATTTCAGTTTAACAAAGACATCTATTCTAATGGAATGCGAAGAAAAGTAGAAAGAAAGAAAGAAATAAAGAAAAAAAAGTATTTAAAATGAATTGGAAAAGATGGGATTTCTGTTCAAGTGATAAGTTTCTTTTTCTTTATCATTCAAATGTTTTATTAAACTAGACGCGTCCTTAGAAAAATTCTCTCCAACACTTTTCTTTTGTTATTCCAACAAAGAAGATTCCGTCTCTTTTTTTATTTGAAATTGCCACATTATGGACGTCACCAAGTAAGATTTGAGAAAAAGGTAGAATGTTATTTTTATTATTACCGCTCTCATTATTATTGTCGTTAATTATTGTTGTTATTAATACACACTATTATTATTACCACACTATTATTTTTTTTGTTATTTTAGGAATATTCCACAATACAGTGTTTCTCCTTCAACCCGAAGTGATTTGTCGCCAGAGATTCCTGTCTAAAGCATCTTCTTCCCTCGAATTATTATTATTATTATTTTATGTACAGATTGTTAATGATTATACATCTTCCTGTGCCTAAAGTTTTATTTTCCATCTCCACTCGTCTCTACCCATCCATTGCATGTATGCCAGTCCCCTTGTTTTCATTCCAGTTCTTGTTTCTTGTATCCACGAGTTTCGAGATCTTCCTTTCCTTCTTGTTCCTGGTGGACACACCATTCCATGATTTTTCTGGGTAACCTTTCTTCTTGCATTCGTCGTACATGTCCATACCAATTTAATTGCTTGTATCTTATATAATCTACTGTTGAATATGTACTATTCATTTTTTCTCGTAGCCTATGATAGTATTTTTTTTTTTTAATTCTGAACACCTTCCTGCTATCCTCAAAAAATCCGTTTCCATCGATATAAGTTTTTGATGAATTTCCAAACTTCAGCTCCATATGTGACAGTACTTTTCACTGTTGAATCATTTATTTGTATAACTTATTTTTTCCAGTTATATGTCTGTTCCATAAGACACCATTTATCACTTCTGTTATTGCTGTACCTGTATTTATTCTATTCTTAATATCACTTTCTAATTTATCATCTTTATCCACTTTTATTCCGAGATACTCAAATTCTTCACATCTTCTATTATACTCCGTCTGGTCTTCTAATATAAAATCTTTGATTCTTATTATTATTACTATTAATGTCAAATTTAATGTTAACGCGTGTGTGAATGGCGTGTTTCATTTAATGTTGTGTTGTCTCGGAGGAGGCCCTGAATCAAGCTGATCACCCATTCGGAGAGGCCCTCCATATCCTGTGGTAAAAAAAAAGTATCTGTGTGATCCATAGGTCGTGGCACGTTTGGGCCCGGGCGACGTGGCTTATATAGAAGTACATGTAATAATTAATATATTGAGAATGATCTCACATGAGGAGATCGAAACGTCGATGAATTCTGGAAGAAACATAACATTGACTGAGATGACCAATTTATTAGGTCTATTATTATAACTGACTTTCGTTGTGAAAAATCGGAAATTACGACCGGTATGAAGAATTTTTAAATTTTCCTTTCTGGTGAACTACTACATTTAATGGCGTTTGAACGTAATAAATAGCGGCTAAACATTCTCTGTATCTGAAAACCGGTATGTACAAATTTTCATGAGAAGCGGTTTAGAAGTCTGTAATGCGCAAATATACGCTGCCTGAATTTTCATATATAAATATATTTCATATTTTATTTAACGTAAACCATGTAGTAATAGTAACTCGGAGACCATCACCGACGACAGACTAATGCGAATGATCTTATTGTAAATTAAGAGGCCTCCTAGGTGCTGTAGTGATTTATGCACCACACGGTATAAACGACAAGATATTTTGACTGATTTTCCCTGAAATGCGAATGTTTGTGAAATAAATAAAGAAATAGGAAATAAAATCAATATTTAACACTCATTCTGCTGTGATTTAATCAAGGTAATGGATGGGACACTTTATTTATTGAAACTCTTTCCTTTGTAAAGCTGTTCTCAATGTTTAAAAAATGCAAGCATTGATTTTGTTCCAAGTTTTGGTTTCATGTTGTTTTGCTGGAGAAGAAGAAAATTTATGGCTGTTTAAATTAAAGTTCCTCTTGGAAACAAGTGCCTCGACCATTTGTTTGCTTATTCCGTTACATTGTACCCTTGTTAATATTTTTTACGCTGTTTCACTTCATTCTAAGTCTAATATCAGATTTTTTTTATTTTACAAAAATCCTTATACCAGATTCTGCTTTAACTAGGCGAATTCCTAAAAAAAGTTCAAATAATGAACAAAATTTATAGGTTAATAGAATATATTTTTCTTTCGTTAAATTAATAATATGTGTAACCCAGTTATGTACTGAAAATATGTAAAACTGCTATTCTCCCACTTATATTATATGCAAGCGAAACATGGACTCTTACTTTGAAGGAAAGGAGATTACAAGTATTTGAGAATGAAGTTCTTAAGAAAATGTTTGGGCCAAAAAGATATGAGCAGACAGGTGAATGGAGATCACTATTTAATAGTTAGCTACATCATATGGTAAATGGACATCCAATAAAATAAGACTAATACATGATTACATACTTGAATTATTCTCATTAATTAATTCAATATATTTAGACAGATTATAGAGCAAAATAAAGCCAATTGGATTAAACATTTAATGTTATATTGGGTAAGATAAGTGGAGCAAATAGTTCGTAATATTAAAATTTTCCATAGAACATATATGAAAACGAAAGAAAATTGTGCAAGTAATTTTATGTAAATAATTGTGTATATTAAAACATATAGTATTACTTTCCTTGTGATGGAACTTGCTGTAAAAAATGTTATAAAAAAAGGGGATGATGAAAAACATTAGCTCAGGATAGGGATGTATATAGAGCTTTGTCGCGTGACCATGAACCTACGAGAACCTACGAGTTCGATAGTGAGTTAGTTATTTAGGTAGGAAGGATTGATGGAGATATGCACAAATGTTTGAGAAATATTCTGACGAGAACAACATAATAGAGTTTGATTCCTTCATAATTCGCTGAAATAACGTAAACTTTTGTTATACTCTCATCACTAGCATTTAGATAATTGCGATAATGTAATGTGATTTTGAACAGATTATACTTGGCGTTAATATCAGATATTAATTATAAACATCTTGACAATATCTGCGAACCTCCCGTTGCCTCAATTTGCACTTGGTACAATTCTGCCTGCATTAAGCAGGTGTAATAGCACTGCAGTACCGTACATAACTTGTTCTGCAGGTAATATTGCAGTTGAGATAGCATCGCAATCAACACGACGTTCCTCTCTTTCTATTCCAACGAATTCAGTAGGAATATATACTTCGCGTACTGTAAACTGGCGGATAGGGACCGTTATTGTCGGACCAACGGTACAGTGCCTCATTAGCAAAAGAGTCGTTCTTAGTAAAGTTAAAGCCTGTACTCGCTCCTTCCCACGCACTTCCTCTCACCACGTCAAACAGCAGCCAGAAACTTTTCCAAGTAGAGATGCTGCCAATCATCCCCTTAATGGTGTCATGGATCTTGAATATTGAATAATGTAAGGTTAATTATTACTTATTCATATTTAAGTAGGTCTAATGACGCTGATAGACTTTTATTATTTGCTTAATAATATTTCTTTCACCATTCCTTGTTATACTGTTGTTGTTGAGTTGTCAACACTGGGCTGCAAGTGCAAATAATCTGTTCCCTAACAAGGGTAAAAATTGTGAAAAGTGGGAAGGGCGAAAGAAAAGAGAGAGATAGGAATGTAGAGAGGGAAATGATTTTCTGAGCCAGAAAAGGAATTAAAGGCTGTCCGCTCTTAAAGTGATCCTCATCAAAACAAAATAATTCGACCTGTCGCTTTTCATTGGTTATGGACACCGACGTGCAATGTAGAAGCAATAAGTACACGAAAAAGTAGTTCCATTCATCAAATAAAAAAATTGTCTTCTGAATACATTTGTTATTCTTCGTGAATGAAGATAATTGAAAGAGAGATAATGAATTTTCGACTATTAGATGTAGATAATCGTGCTGCCCTTCCTATAAATACATTTATCCGAATCATTAATATTAAATACGTAGAAAATATTCTAAAATATACCTAATCAATAATTAAAACTTAAAATATTTTATTACATTGGGTGATGCATTTGAGTCATGCTTCAATTTATTCTTGTGAAAGAAAATGGCTGAATGTGTCGAGTCTTCTGTTGCTGTGTCGTCATCTCCCTGTCGAAAGTGACAGTAATTGTGGCGCGAATGGCGGTAGGATACAATTGGCCTTTTGTTGATGTTAAGATGACTCTAAGAGTGGATAAGGTATAGTGTTCAGTTCACATGTCTTACGGGGATACAGACAATACTTATTTGTCGTCTTATAGCCTAAGTACTACCTTTCATGCTACATTTCAACCCATAGTATAGACCTGAAAGAAAAATCTGGCTATGTTTATTGTTTGAGATAGTTCCTGCTATGTGCTTCACGCGATAATTTTGTAGTCAGTTATACGTTTAGAACTTAGAATCACTTCTAAATACAAATTCATATTTGAAATGCTTCTTCACTATTAAAATATGAGTCGATATTTTAAGTCAGTTAGTAGTAGGCCTACCAATTAACCTCTTGTTTGTCCAAGGACAATATCGACGTCAAAGACTCATGAGTTTAGAGTGCGCAAGGTACAGCTATTGATGTTTCCTTCGTGAAAATGTTTTTTTTTAAATATCTTCACAAATATTTATTGGCCATAGTTATTACCACCGATAATTGTAACGATACTATGGCCAAAGTGCTAAAAGCCAGAATGTCGGAGGTTAGAGTCCCGTTTGAATCAGGATTCATAAACTATTAAAAAAAGTAGTGGTCGCCCAGCGATCGAAATCCGACCACAATTAATTAATTTTAGATTTATTTTTAAAATACGAACTATAGGAAATATGTGGTTATAGCTTGGCTAAACCATATTTAAAAAACAATAAAGTATTATTTGACATTTGTACACTACAGTAAAACTTATTCAAAGCGGAATTGCATGGGACCAATTTTTGTTTCCACATTAGACAAAATTCCGCATTATAAAAAATATATTAACCAATCTTAGATTATAGAATATCGTATATGTCTTTTTACGTACCTCGTTGAAAAGTGGAGTATAGTATGTACGAGCGATTTCGACGGTAACGCACAAAAAAAAAACCCATTTAGTCAGCGTCTCTTGGGCGCGTATCTTGAAATTAAAGTATGCTGTTTCGGTTTCCCCTCACTAACTATACTTTCGTCCACATCCTTTGATTTCCCGCAAATTTCGTCACACGCTACATTGTGTCGTCTTTTAAAACTGAACAGCCAACCCGAAGATGCCTTGAAATCATTATTATCTAGGAATGTAGCAACAGTTAGAGCTTGACTTTGGAGCATCGGTCCCGAAATTTTTAGACTTTTTTTATTGCGCTCTTGTAAAACACTCCCAACTACTTCCTTGATTTCTTAATTTATTTATTATGTATTTATTTTGCTTTCCGCTTTATTTGAAATTTATTTCTCTCTGTCTTTCCGCCTTATAAACTTTTTTCATGAATTGTGTAGAAATATCCTTCCGTTTCCGCGTTTGACAGATTCCGTTTTATACAAAAGAAATACACATATTATTATTATTATTTCGCCGGGACAATTAAATTTGTTCACATTGGACAGATTTCCGCATTATCTACGTTCCCGATTAAACTAGCTTTACTGTATTTAAATTTGCATTTGGCCTATTATTATGTGTACGGGAAAATATATCCCTTCTTTGTCTCTCACCCCGACCTGTCAATATTCTATGTCGAGGCATTATGGAAGTAGGTGCGAATATCTTAATTTAAATGAAGTCATGAGTTGTTTCACTCATTTCTTTAATGTACATTAAAAACAAGACAAAAATTGTGATTTTGCATAGAACGGATCTTCACTAAACCTTCACGAATTTTTCATCAAATAGAACATGTCCTCCGGGAGGGACTTTAAGCCGTGGGTCTGAAGATTTTCGTAAAAGATTGGAAGTCTGAATAGAAATGCTTCTGTTCAAAATTTAACCGACCTTAATCCATCCAAGTAATACCTAAATTGTCGATTGGATGTCTCTTTGAGGCGGTGTGCTAACCAAATGTACTCGTTAACATTTATAGGGAAATAAGCGCAACTAAATTAGCTAGGTTAGAAACTCCCGCTATGGAGGACCCATGCCCTCAAGAGGGACGTGAGGGTATATGCACACATACTTGTAAATTAATTCATACTGCATGGTTTAATAAATGTAGCTAATTTAGTTATGCTTATTTCCCTACAGATGTCAATTTTGAGGCGATTTGCTAACCACATGTTGAACTAACTAACTAACTCACTGGTTCCATCGAACACCTAGGTTCTTGGCCGCGCGGACATAAGCTCTCCATACATCCCTATCCTCAGCTAATGTTTTTCATCATCGCCTGTATAACATACTTGCCTCAAAACATTGATGTTATTCTCTCACCTCATTCTTGATCTACCAACTGGGCGTTTTCCTTCTGATTTTCCTAGAAGAAGCTTCCATGAACCTTATTCATTCCCCATTCGTATCACATGTCCTGCACATCGCAGTCTACGAGACTTCATTTTTTTATTATATCTGGTTTCCTATAAAGACCGCGTTACTCATTGTTATACAGTTTTCTTCATTCACGTGTCTATTGATGTATATTTTACAAATTGTAGTATATCTAAATTGTATATTTTACAAATTGAAAGTATTTATATTTTTTTATTGCCCCAGGTTTTCATTTCGACAATTCTGGTGTTCTTTCCTAGAAATGGCGTAATTGTAACCCACTTCTAAGGTTGAGGCGTCTGGAAGGCAGAATTACGGTTGCCCCGATGATATGATGGGTGATGATTATAATAGTGATACTCCAGGAGAGTTCTTAATCCTTAGCTTAACCTAAGGCGATTGTGAATGATTATGATAGCTATATGATGTTCGGGGACCGTTTGGGCTTTAAATTTTCCTGAAGTTCTGTTACAAGTGAGAAAAAACCTGGAATAAACCTCACCTAGGAAACTTGTTCCGACCGGGGATCGAACCCGGGTCCGCTGTGTGACAGAGCAGCATGCTATCTCGAGACCACCTCGATAATATAAAAAATTGTTATAAAGCCAGGAAATTAGGAACAAAGATATTTTTATGATTTGGGGTTACTTTTTAAACTCCTTCATTTTCAAGTCCTCTTATGTACAATAATTCTTGGAAAATGTTGTACATTCCCACAAATGCTCTTTCGAGTATCGAACGCGTGTAACTTGCGTTTAAATAAACTTACAAACATGAAACTAGTACTAATGGAAAGAGAAACTCAACAAGGTTTCGTTATAGTATCACAGTTGGCGACAATTACGTATAATTACATATAGTATTGTGTATTGTTGAAAATGAGATAATGGCTGATACAGAGGAGAGGCGAACGTTTTGTGTTGCCTTTTATCAATCTGTATTTTTTGTTCAACGACATTTTCGAACAAGATTTGTGGGGTTATGTCAAATATCTTGTGTACACGTCGTCCACAGACTGACCTTGATCTAAGAGGGCGCATCACAGCAGCCATCGAAACAGTTGACCATGATATGCTACAACGTCCCTGGACGGAAATGGATTCCAGGCTTGATGTGTTTCATGTTACCAAGGGAGTTCACATTGAGCATCTGTAGGTACTGTAACCAAAATAATGCAAAGAAGAAACTCCATTAGTACTAGTTTGACGTTTGTAGTTTATTTAAATGCAAGTTATACGTGTTCGAAACCCGAAAGAGCATTTGTGGGAACCCTGTATTATAAACTAGCGGACCCGGCAGACGTTGTCCAGCCCGAAAGTTCAATACTCGTGCCATGGCCGGACGATAAAAATATGTTACTTTTATTTTACCATAAAATCGACTAATTAATAAGATCGCAAGAAAACTCCTCATTGCAATCTGTTGTGGCTCAAGAAGCATGCAATATGACGTCACATTTTTGTCGCGAGGAATATGTCGGTAATGAAGATGACTATATATCTGACATAAAACAATTCCTATAACTCGATCTCAGCGCTAGCTACCGGATCCAGTTGTGGATCTAAACCATCCAGGTACGCACTCAAACACACACAACAAATTTAATCAAAATCGGTCCAGTAGTTTAGACATTTTTATAAAATTTCGGATATCGAGTGAACTTCCATTTCTAATTGTCGAATTTCGCTCATTTTTTGCTAATACCTACCTCGGTTTATTTTAATAGGTTATACTGAGTTCCGTTGTGAAACGTTTAAAATTGTGCCCGCTAGAGCATTTTTTTAAAATTTCCACTTCAGGTGTACTCCTACACCTAATGGTTTTCAAGGATCCAATTGTGAATCTAAACTATCGAGGGACCAAATCAGTCACACACACAAAATTTCATCAAAATCGGTGCATTCGTTTAAAAGGATTTCAGTGACTATTTAACTCATGCCCCAAATGGGAGTCAGTGACCAATCACGTTTCAGTGATTTCTGTTTTACAATCAATCAGAGTCGTGTTTCACGAAATATTTGTCAGTGTTATATTTCCATATTAAACAAAGCTCCTCCTTTTTAATATTCCAAACAGGTCTGACCATTATCTTGTAGTGACTGAGCCTATGTCAACACATAGCGCTTGCGGGAGTTAATATACAAACATTTGTAGCAATTTATTACACCACCAAAAAAAGAAACCACTGTTTGCACTTTCTTAAATGTATTTTTTCCCAGGTAACAATCCAGAAAAATATAATTGTCATATTTACATCATACGACATCAGAAATGAATTAAAATACAGTTTGATGTTTCATTTTTTCTCCATTAGAGAGCATTCTTACAATATTGCGTTCCTTTGGCAATAAATAGTATGATCTGGTTGCAGTGATAAACAAAAGAATCAGATGAATCGTACCTATCGTTTCTCATTTGTTTTCAAACATCGCCGTTTATATTACATATATAAATATTTTAAAATAACTATAGTTAAATAATGATTTGTGAGTAAACAGCTTAATTTTATTATTTCAATAGTCCTAACAAATGCCACTCTTAATTTCCAAATTCTCTAGATAAATTCACGACTCACTTCGTGAATTTATCTAGAGAATTTGGAAATCACTGGTGGCATTACTTATGACAAACACACGTACACAAGTTTTATATATGTATATATATAAAGATAATCCGTATATTGTTGTGGCTGACTAACGCTATTTTGATAGAATGATAGCGATCACCCAATTTGAGAATATTTTCACCGCCCAGCGAACAACAGAAAGGAAAATAAAAGTGGAGCATTTACTCTAATTCCAGCCACGTACTTGGATCGCTTTTCAGCCATTTGTATGTAAGTCTGTTTGCAATTTGAATAATTCAAACTACCTCTTAACAACTGTTCATCAGATATTTTAAATTACTTTTGTAGACGGCAATTGTTATTGCCTGTTTTTCTCCTGTAAGCAGAAGTGTTTAATATGCCTCTAACTGCTTTCTTTTAATATCATTTTCGTCTAAATTTTCTATGATTTAAGGGGAATCGATTCTGAAAAGTTATAACTAGGGCTAATATTTTTATGAAATAAAAGATACGATTGCAATGCAGTTGGTAGGTATTATTCAACTGTTTGTGTGTGAAACCAAGATAATAGAAGGTCAGAATTCTTACTTACTTACTTACTTACTGGCACTATGGAACCCGTAGGTTCATGGCTGCGCGGACATAAGCTCTCCATACATCCCTATCCCGAGCCAATGCTTTCCAATAATTCCCTGTATAATCTACTTCCCTCAAATCATACCTAATGTTATTCCCCACCTCATTCTTGGTCTACCAACTGGGCGTTTTCCCTCTGGCTTTCCTACAAGAAGCTTCCATGCAAGTATTTCATTCCCCATACGTGCAACATGTCCTGCCCATCGCATTTTACGAGACTTAACTGTTCTTATTATATCTGGCTTCCTATAAAGACCATGTAGTTCATTGTTATGTAGTCTTCTCCATTCACCTGTCTGTTCATCTCTCTTCGATCCAAAAATTTTCCTAAATACTTTATTCTCGAATACTCGTAATCTCCTTTCCTCCCTTAAAGTAAGAGTCCATGTTTCGCACCCATATAATATAACTGGTAGAATAGTTTTATATATTTTCAGTTTAACGTTTTTTGAAAGGAGTTGGGACATCAAGAGTCTCTGCAATGCATAATAGTACGCATTTCCAGAATTGAGTCTATGTTTAATTTCTTTGTGCATCTCATTCCTATTTGTGATTATTGTTCCTAGGTATTTACTTCTCATTATACTATTCAACTGTTTGTATGTGAAACCAAAACAAAAGACAATCATAAGTCTAACTTCTCGTTATACTATGTCTTCTTCTTCTTCTTCTTCACTTCCTGGTTTAGGCAAGAGTTGTCTGTTCCGTCTTCACTAATAGATCTAAGACCATCTCTTCCGAGGACGTCCGACATGTTATACTATGTTGTAATCTTAACTTTTACTAAATAAAAATCCTTGCCCTAGTGATAATAAGTAACTGCACACTAATTCCGAGCGATGTTCCAGCTGTACTATAAACAAACTTGCATAATTTATTACTCAGCCGACTCCGTTTATTAAACAAAACCATGGTAATGGCCTCTACTTTAAGGGGGGGGTGATGGGTGAAAAATTGACCATTTGAGATCAAAATTGGCATTTTTTGTTTTTTGTACTAAAAAAATAGTCTGTACTCTAATGTATATATTGACAAAGTTTCAGAGGCCTAAGGCGCTTCTAAGTGCCATAAATTACGTCAGAGTTAAAAGGCTGCGCCAGTTAAAAACTACCTGCATGCAAATCTTTAAACTTGTTTTTCCACACTTTTATTTCCACTGCATTTTTGTATGTTCAAAATTGAATGGAATTCATAAATTTTGTCCTAGAAGGTTCAAATATTTACTTCATATCCTAAAATCATTGGGTAACAAAGTAGTGCATGGGTTTCATGATTTAAGTATTATTTTAAGAAAAGATAAATAAAATGTATGCAATTATTATTTTTTTTTGTAATTCTACGCATGAGATACAACATTTTTTTTCTCCCTTTGATTCACATTATAAGAATTCTAATGCATGATGTTTTTCTAAATATTTTAGGAGCCTTGTAAAAAACATATATTTTACTAAAGAAATTGTGGATCCCATTCAATTATAATACGAGTAGGCCTATATGCAAATTTTGTAACTATACTATTTAATAACTCATAAAATAAATGCCCCACAAGAATGAAACTTAAACACATTATTATGTATCAATCAGTGAATATATATGTGCAAAAACTCAAATCTCTAGCTCAAAAAATGCAGAAAATAGAAATTTCCCCATCACCCCCCCCCTTAAAGGAGGAAAGGAGATTACGAGTATTTGAGAATAAATTTGTTATGAAAATATTTGGACTAAAGAGAGAGGAACAGAGAGGCGAATGGAGAAGACTTCATAACAATGAATTAAATGGTTATCCAGGATAAAACATTTGATAAGATACACAACACAGAAATTAGGGACAAATGTCATATTGAAGACATAACCATATTTATTATAGTTAGACGAAAATATTGGAAAGGTCATATAAAAAGAACGGAAGACAACCGACTTGCAAAAAGAGCTAAAGAAGATAGACCAATTAACGGGAGAAGAACAAGAGGAAGTCCAGCCAAGAGATGGATAGACAATGAATGCACATCCAATACGTCTTCCTCCGAGAAGTGATTTTGGAAATAAACAGGATGAAAATCCTACAAATTATGAGTAAGAAGAAGAAGAAGAATTGAATGGTCTTTAGAGGAAGTCAGATATAATAAGAACAGTTATTTTGAAATCCAGAATGGGTTGAAGCAAGGAGATGCACTATCTCCTCTACTATTTAATTTTGTACTAGAGCATGCCATTAAATCTTTAGAGAATGAGGAAGGCTTACAACTGAATGGTATTAATAAGCTGTTAGTTTATGCTGATGATGTAGTACTACTGGCCGATAGCGAGGAGATACTAAAGGCCAACACGCACACACTATTGAGTAACACTAAGAAATTAGGACTGGAAGTAAATATCAGTAAAACTAAATATATAGTCACACGTAGAAATACATTATATAATGGAAATGGACAGCTAATGACAAATGAGGGAAATTTTGAGGAATTGGCTGAATTCAAATACCTAGGAACAATAATCACAAATAGGAATGAGATGTACAAAGAAATTAAACATAGGCTCAATTCTGGAAATGCATGCTATTATGCATTGCAGAGACTTTTGATGTCCCAACTCCTTTCAAAAACGTTAAGCTGAAAATATATAAAACTATTATTCTACCAGTTATATTATATGGGTGCGAAACATGGACTCTTACGTTAAGGGAGGAAAGGAGATTAAGAGTATTTGAGAATAAAGTTCTTAGGAAAATTTTTGGACCAAAGAGAGATGAACAGACAGGTGAATGGAGAAGACTACATAACAATGAACTACATGGTCTGTATAGGAAGCCAGATATAATAAGAACAGTTAAGTCCCGTAGACTGCGATGGGCAGGACATGTTGCGCGTATGGGGAATGAAAGACGTGCATGGAAGCTTCTTGTAGGAAAGCCAGAAGGAAAACGCCCAGTTGGTAGACCAAGAATGAGGTGGGAGAACAACATTAACTATGATTTGAGGGAAGTAGATTATACAGGGAATGATAGGAAAGCATTAGCTCAGGATAGGGATGTATGGAGAGCTTATGTCCGTGCGGCCATGAACCTACGGGTTCGATAGTGCGAGTGAGTAAGTAAGTAAGGTCTCGTAGACTGCGATGGGTAGGACATGTGGCACGAATGTGAAATAAAAGAGGTACATGGTAGTTTCTACATTATAAATAGCAACTCCAGGTTGAGAAAACCAACTATAACGGCTGGAGGACCCGATAAGCTGACAACATGTCACCCTTACACTAGTACAGAATGATCGTCTAAATCTGTGATTAACACATGTGGATATGAGGCCAGCAGCCGACAGGTAGGACTAGAGCCTTGTAGTCTTTTGCGCCATGGATTTTATTTATTTTACTTCTCTTCGTAACTGCATCTCCTTAAGTGTTGCATCATTTATAAGTTAGAGCAGCTTGAATATAGGATATATTTTGAGCCATTTTTTTAAATGTTGGGTTAGATAGCACAATTTCTGTTGGAAAGATGGTAGAATAATATTTGTACTAATTGTATTGTTTTTTGCTGACAAATTTAATTGTGAGTAAGGTGGTTGTAGCCCTGAATGATGGAGAATGTGATAATTTGCATATAGTCCATCACCAGCTCCCTGTCAGTATGAAATATTAACACTTTCAAAATCCAATTATAATTCTCATAGGTACTGTGAATCTGTGTATAAACGATATTCAGCATGCAAATTTATTTCTATTTCACCCAATTCCAAAGGAATGTAGCTATTCAGACTAAACCTATGAAAAGGTTTTTAATATTACTTTTTAATTTTTCATATATTGTAGTCAGTAACCATCATATTATAAAGGAAATATCTTGTCATAAGTAATGCCATGAGTGATTTCCAAACTATATTTATCTAGAGAGTTTGGAAATCAAGAGTGACATTTGTTAGGACTATTCAATGAATAAAAGTTAGCTGTTTACTCACAAATCATTATTTAAATATAGTTATTTTAAAATATTTATATATTTAATGAAAACGGCGATGTTTGAAAACAAATGAGAAACGTTTGTTATTTTTAACTTGTTCATCGCTGCAACCAGATTATATTATTAATTGCCGAGGGATCGCAATATTGAATGAATGCACCCTAGTGGGGTAATAATGAACCAACATTATAGGCTATTAATTAATTTCTAATGTCCTGTGATGTAAATATGTCAATTATATTTTTCTGGTACGCGAATTCCTGGGAAATAATACGTTTAAGAAAGCGCAAACAATGGTTTATTTTTTCTTTGTGGTTTAATCAATTGCTACAAATGTTTTATATTATATCCCGCAAGCACTATCTGGTAATTTTCGTGCACTATATATACAATCTGGTAGCCACATGCATTCTAGAATTCTTCCATCTTAATATATAAATTGTTATATTCAACGTATTTCTTAGAGAGTCAGTCACTGCAAAATAATGGTCTGACCTATTCAGAATGTTAAGAAAGAGGAGCTTGATTTTAAAGCGATAAAATTAAATTGATAAAATCGTGGTGAAATCGACTGTGATTGGTTCTAAATCAAGATTAATTTAAAGGTAATTGGTCATTTACTCCGATCTGGGGCATGTGTTAAATAATCATAAATAATGCCACGAGTGTTTTCCAAATTTATCTGGAGGATTTGGAAATCAAGAGTGGCATTGCTTATGATTATGTCACGAATAAAATTAAGCTGTTTACTCAGAAATCATTATTTAAATCTAGTTATTTTAAATTTTTTATATACTTAATGTAAACGGCGATGTTTGAAAACAAATGAGAAATGTTTGGTTATGTTTCATTTGTTCATCACTGCATCTTCATCAAACTATTTATTGCCAAATAGGATCACAATATTGTAAGAATGAATCCTAGTGAATCACATCAAACTGTATATTATAACCAACATTATTGGTTAATTATTTTTTTCGGAAACAACTCAGTAAAAATCAGTATTTAAAACACAATTATTGAACACACAATTATCAAATGTGTAATTCGAAGGAATCTGTTCATTATTTGCTATATTCAACGTATTTGTTGGAGAGTCAGTCACTGGAAAATAATGCTCTGACCTGTTCAGAATATTAAAAAGGAGGAGTTTTCTTTATTTTGGTAATCAAAGTTAGATAATTATCGAGGTGAAACACGACTGTGATTGGTTGTAAAACAAAATTCATTGAAACATGATTGGTCATTGATTCCCATTTGAGGCATGCGTTAAATAGTCAGTGAAACCTTCTTATCTTTTTCAGCTATCCGTTTCAATACAGATAGTCCTGGAATTCTGTATTTCTATTACATCTTTAAAAAGTAAAATTTTCCTTGTTGATGCACTGCATTGTTACTGAAACTATTCCTCTCTTGTATCAGGTACTTTTTATTAGTATTGTAATTATTGTCACATATTCCAAAATATATTCCTTTGTTTTTTCTTTAAAAAAGATTGACTTGCCTGGTTCTTTCCCTGTAAACTTCATATTTGCTTAATCGTTACCCCAGCTTCTCTCGAAGCTCAAAGAACCATTTTTAAGCCCAGGATATTCTCGGATATTACTCTAAAGTTAGGCATTTCAATTTGTTTATAACAATTACAGTTTCTGGAAACGACACCTCTAATATTTTATTGTTGGTTTTATGTACTCTAACATTCCTCAAGACTAATTTCCGTAACAATGGTAACAGAAACTCGCGCGCAGTTCTTGTTTTCTTTCTATAACAACCGTTATGGCAAGATGCAGGCGGTTCAAGCCATCATCTTTATTAGTCTTACAGAAACCATTCCGAATCCACACAGCGAGACAAAACTACCCAAGAGTACAGAAAAAGCGAATCAAGTCAGCCTCATTTTATCCTCTTAATAAGTAACACTGGCTCTGTCGAACCCATAGGTTCAAGTTCGCACGGAAATAAGATCTCCATACTGTCTTATCCTGAGCTAATGTTTTCCAATCATCCCCTGTGTAATCTACTTCCCTCAAATCGTGATTAATGCATATTCGTAAAGATAATAAGGGAACCGTCAGCCATTGCATGTCGAAATCTACCTTGAAATTTTTCACTTGTAAGCTGTGTAATAAAAAATTATCTGCCATTTTTAATTGCAAGACACACAAATAGAAGCAATGGTAACCCATTTTACGGACCAGGTTTACTCTCTGCTTTAGTAAGAGATGAATTAGGCGGGACGCGGTGCGGATAGCAATTCCAATCTACCAAGTCTGGAGTTGTATTACTTCCCATTAGTGTAAATGAGAGATTTGGCGGTGAAATTTAGTCCTTTAAGTTGAAAACTGGCATAGAGATGTGGTGATCCCATCATCCATTGAGTTTACGAATGTAATCAGCCTAGCTGAGTGTTGGCAGGACTAGGGGAGGAAATGCCCCTACTCTACCTCAAGAACTGAGGTAGCAGGATGGCAGGTCCATCACCGGAATCGGAAGCTCTAGGTTGATAATCTGCATTTCTTAAATCTTTGCGGTGGACTAGTGGTTATGCTCTTTGACTTTACTTCCAAGGATCACGGGTTCAAACCCGGCCGCGGTCGATTGATTTGTTTAGGATGGTAAAACCCAAGGAGCATGTCCTGCGGGAGGGACTTTAAGACGTGGGTCCCGAGTATGAAGATTTTCAGGCTCGTAAAAGAATCTTAAACGTGAATAAAGTGGCCTCTAAGCCAAATTTACCGATCTGAAACATCCTAGTAATACTTTAGTTAAATTAAATTAAATTGCTTCATACCTCATCTCATATCCAGTCTTCTAATTATACTGCAGTTTCAAAGCCTTGGAGGCTTCATCTTCAGTAATATCTCGTCGACTGATGTTATGTTGATGGGAAGAACTGCTACTTCTTCCCTTTGTTGGTGGACCAATAAAACTCTGGATCTAATCAGAATCCGCGGTAATTTCGAAGTTCATAGGTTTTTCTCTCTTTCTTTATGTGGATTTTTTCCTAAACTGTGAGTTCTTTTTTATTTTTCTGTTTGTTTAATTAGACTTCTCAGGAATCTATGCTAAGTAATACCACGAGTGATTTCCAATTTATCTAGAGAATTCGAAAATCAAGAGTGGCATTTGTTAGGACTATTTAACAATAAAATTAAGCTGTTTACTCACAAATCATTATTTAACTATAGTTATTTAAAATGTTTATATATTTAATGTAAACGGCGATGTTTGAAAACAAATGTGGAAACAATTGGGTACGCTTCATTTGCTTATTTTGTTCATCACTGCAACCAGATCATATTATTTATTGCCAAAGGATCGCAATGTTGTAAGAATGCACCCTTGTAGAGAAATTTGTAACCACCATTGTAGGTATTAATTCATTTCTGATGTCCTATGATGTAAATATGTCAATTATATTTTCTGCAACGTAATTTCCTGGAAAATAATTCGTTTACGGAAGTGCAAAGAGTGGTTTATTTTTTTGTGGTATAATCAATTGCTACAAATGTTTTTATATTATCTCCCGCATGCGCTATCTACTGACATTCATGCGCTATATATACAATCTGGTAGCAGTATTTCTTAGAGAGTCAGTCACTGAAAAATAATGCAATTACCTATTCAGAATGTTAAAGAGGGGGAGCTTTCTTTAATATGATATGCTTCGGTTGATAAATTCGAGACGAAACACGACTGTGATTGGTTGTAAATCAAAACTCGTTGAAATGTGATTGGTCATTGACTCCCATTTGGGGCATAAGTTAAATAGTCACATCAAGTGCAGGGATTGTGACAACATTTACATAGGAAAAACAATAAAGAAATTTGAAAACAAGAATAAAAGAACATCTTATAAATGTCAAAAATGGTGAAGTGGAAAAGCCAGCAGTAGCCGCTCATGCTTGGTCTGAAAAACATCTAATTAAATCAAAAGCCAATCTAATTAAACAAACAAAAAAATAAAAAAAGACTCACGATTTGGGGAAAAAAAGTACATTAAAAAAACAAGAAAGAAAAACTTAAGAACTTTGAAGTTCCCGCGCGGATTTTCATTTGATCCGAAGGTTTATTGGTCCACCTACAGAGGGACGAAGTAGCAGTTCTCCTGATAGACATAACATAAGTCGATATTCCTGAAGATAAGCTGCCAATGCTTCGAAACTGCAGTATAATTAGAAGACTGGACTTTATAAAGGCTTTTGACAAAGTACACAGAAATATATTACTACAAATTTTAGCTGATGATAACGTTCCACAACAATATATTACCAATATCTTCAACATCTATAAAGATAATGAAATCTCTGTTAAACAAGATGGCAAATTATCTTCTTGGGAAAAGATCAACACTGGAGTAAGACAGGGATGTGGACTTTCACCGGTGCTTTTCATTATATACACGAATAAATTAATAAATGAATGGAGGAAAACACAACGAGGATATATACCCATCAATAGGAACCTCAAACTCGATGCTATTCTTTTTGCAGACGATTTAGCTCCTCTATAACTTTCCGAAAATGATTTGCAACGATCAATTTATAATTTACAAAAAATAGGTGCCAAATTTAATATGGAAATATCAATTAACAAAACTAAAATTATGGCATTTCATGGGAAGGACCCCATACAAAGTAAAATCTATCTCCAGAATAAAATTTTAGAGAGATATAATCAATTTAAATATCTTGGATATTATCTCTCTATCTGGGATGAAAAGGATATCCCTGAAAAAGTTACTAGTTATAATAAAAGTTTAGGAATTATTAATCAAGTTATGAAACCATCCCTTGTACAAAAAAACACCAGATTACGTTTATATAACACTTTGGCTAGACCAGTGTTGACCTATGGTAGTGAAGCATGGACACTAAAAAAAACAACATGAAAGCAGAATAACGGCTTGTGAAATGAGATTCATGCGCAGAACAGCGGGTTACACCAGATGGGATCGGAAAAGGAACACTGATATCTTAAAAGAATTGAAGACTACGCCAATTTTGGAATATATTAAACAGTACCAACTAAATTGGAAACACAATCTTGAAAGAATGAGTTCAAATCGGATCCCCAAAGCTGTTTATAATTATATACCAAGAGGACGAAGATCACTGGGCCGTCCTATGAAACGCTGGAGGGAAAATTTTCTATAGGATCGTAACAGGCCTTGGCCTAATACTTGCAAGGAAGAAGAAGAAGGATATGGGGTGAGGTATGAAGTATTTTAATTTAATCTTAAATTAAACCTCACAGTTTTTTTTTCAAAAACGTTCAATACTTTAGTTGCCTGCTAGATATCTCAGTGAGTCGGTGTGTTGACCGCATGTCACCCATGACATCTATGGACAAATGTGGTAACTAAAATGAACTTGGTCTATTAATTCCTAACAAATGAGAGGCTATGGCTCAACAGTGGGCTACGCCATTGACATTGACAAACAACAACGTTCGTTGGCGAGTTATCAAGGCCCTATGCTTCTCAGTGGAGTGACCAGGATTATTACTACTACAGTTAAAACAGCAGATAATTTTCGTTGGACATTTTTGGTAAGGTACTTCACAAAACTTCTCTAGGAGAAATTTGAAGGTAAGTTTCGGTTCCAATGGTTAACAGTTCCCTTCTAAGTTTATCTATAATTTACACAAAAAGATTTATAATCTAATATATAAAATTGGTCCACCGCTGTGGTCTCGAGGTAGCGTGCTGCCTTGTCACGCAGCGGGCCCGGGTTCGATCCCCGGTCGGGGCAGTTTTTCTGGGTGAGGTTTTAATCGGGGTTTTTCCTCACTTGTAAGACAAATGTCAGGAAAACTTTAAGGCCCAAATGGTCCCCGAAATCATATGGCCATCATTATCATCCTTCGCCGGTGTTGAAAGCAACGGGAAGCTACCATACCCACAATTCCCTAGTAAAGTTGCAAGCAAAGTATGAAAATGCTATGATTGTAGTGAAGGACCTGCCTTCGGGAGATTCCCGGGATGAACATAGGCTATAAGAGAGTTGTGATACTCAACTCCTACACTCTTAAAAATCGCGCTTTGTAGTGAAAACGTGAAAAAGTAGCTCTTTGGACCATCAAATGGCTTACGCTACCTAGCCCATAACAAATACACTAAATTAAGGTACATAGAATTGAATATCTCAAAAAGCTCTACAAAAAAGTCCGTGACAGCATATGTTTATCTATTACGAATAACTCATAATAACAATTGTTGTCTTTCATTGATGTCAAGAAGATCGAGACAAGTAGGTAGATCCCTGTGCAAGCATAGCAGCAAATGGCGGGTATTCTTTTACGGATAACTCACAATAACGAATTTTGTCTTTTAGCTCATTTAGACCAAGAAGATCGAGATAAGGAGATTTCCGGGCAACACCGGGGAATGTTAAAATAATTATGATTATAATTATTTGCCATTATACTTATTCAACCAATCATAATAAGTACATTAATTTTCGTCTTTCAGCTTATTTATGCCAAGAAGATCGGGATGAGTAGATTCCCGGACAACGCCGGGTAAACAGCCCGGAGCATCTAAAAATATATATATATTTTTCCTTTTACTCATTTAACTAAACCTATAACACATTAATTTTCGTCTTTTAGCTCATTAATGTCAAGAAGGTTGGGATAAGTAGATTCCCGGGCAACGCCGGGTAATCTCCTCCTGGCGCGACAGCCTACAAGGCCCTTAGCCTACCATCCGGCTGCTGGCCTCACATCCACATGTGTCAATCACAAAGGTAGATGACAATCAGCCAGTGTAGGGGTGACATATCGTCAGCATGTCGAGTCCCCCAACCGTTATAGCTGGTTTTCTCAACCTGGAGCCGCTACTTATTGTAGCTACCCAAATGCATCACGATGCTGGATGGGCACCGGTCCCATACTGACCGAAATACCATGAGAAAATGTCTTCCCCCATGGAGACTCGAACCAGCGCAAGTCCCGTACCTCTGCGCCAAGGCTTCCTGCCTTATCCACTCGGCTACGGCGCGGGACAACGCTGGGTAATCAGCACGGGATATCTAAAAAAAAATATATTTATATATTTTTTTTCCTTTTACTTATTCAACTAAACATAAAAGCACATTAATTTTCATATTTAGGCATAGCAGCGTACGCCGGGTATTAGCTAGTGTCAGATAATAATTAGAATAAGAGATATAATTCAGTTACATTTTACTCTGTTTACAACACTCAGTTCTACGTAGGTCACTTTTTCATTGAGGAGCATGTAATGTGGTGTAAAGTTGACGATACACACACAACCAGTGGCCGTGCTGCGTGTTTAAGGGGCTATTAAATGTAAGCAGAGCTTTGTGAAAACAGCGCTCCTAGCGAACATTCTTCTAACTATCGCACATTACTACCTTATATTGATGCTTCTATCAGCTCTTTTTTTAATGTTAATCGTAAAAGTAATGGCGTCTGGAAACATAAAACACACCATGTTTCTAAACTAATTGAATTTAAAAGCTTAAAACTGAAATTTGTCTTTAGGAACATTACCCGTTGCCCATTAAAGTATATGTTTTTTAACCCATTCGCCTCAAAAGACGAGGTAAACTCGCCGGCAGTTAAATGGCCTTCAACTCGGATGACGAGGTACACTCGGTTAACTCTGCTGTTATATAGTTTGCAATATTTTGTACATCCCTTAGCAGGGTAATCTTTTGTTAACATCTACGAATGGCCTTCACTTTCATTGTGATCTCAAGTACCGTTATATTTTGTTTGTTTTGAATGTCTGAGAATAGACAATATAATTTACGGCAATTTAAATCCGTTTTCCGGGGAAATGCATTGAGCATTTAACCCGAAAGCGAATTGGTTGATCATTTGTTTAGAATAATCTGTATTGGAAAGTTCGCCGCTGTGGTCTCGAGATAGTGTGCTGCCTTGTCATGCAGCGGCCACAGGTTTGATCCCCGGTCGGGACGAGTCTCCTGGGTGATGGTTATTACGGGGTTTTTGCTCACCTGTAAGACAGATGTCAGAAACTTTAAGGCCCAAACGGTTCCCGAAAATCATCTGGCCATCATTATAATTAACATATTCAATAAGTTTAGGATTAAGGCATCTCCTGGTGCATCATTACCATCATCATCACCTATCACATATCATCGGGGGAGCGTAACTCCGCCTTCCAGGCGCCCCAACCTTAGAAGTGGGTTACAATAACACCATGCCAGGAGAGAATACCAGAATGTCGAAATGACAAGGTGGTGGCATTGGATAAAAATAAATCTTTATGGAAAATCATATGTAATAAACATGTGGTACGAATGGGGAATTGAAGGGGGGCATGGAAACTTGTAGAAAAATCGGAAGGAAGCATCCAGTAGGTGAACCAATAATGAAATCGGAGAATTACATTCAGAATTGTTTCAGGGAATTCAATTATAATTGAATAATTTAAAACATTGGCTTAGAATAAGGAGGTCTGAAAAACTTACGTAGGCCTGCATTTTTTTTTATTCATGTGTAACATATGTTTGTCCTGTTTTATACGACTATTATTGTATTTTTTTTTGTATTCATATGTAACATATGCTTGTTCTGGTGAGTGGAAGAGAAGGCCACATGGCCTTAACTCCACCAGGCTAAATAAATAAATAAATAAATAAAATAAATATTTTATTATTTATATACAGATTTTCAACGTTTACACATGTTTCTGTGCCTAAAGTTTTATTTTCCTTCTCCACTCGTCTCTATCCATCCATTCCATGTCCTAGTCCTCTTGTTCTTATTTCTTGCATCCACAAGTTAGGAGGTTGCAAGAAATAAGAACTGGAATGAGAACAAGAAGACTGGATGATATGGAGTGGATGGATAGAGACGAATGGAGGATGAAAATAAAATTTTAGGCACTGGAAGTTATAATATATATATATATATATATATATATATATACACACTGACATACTGCTACAATAATTTGTGTTTTTAGCGAATTCCGAAAGAATGAACCTTACGAAAAAAAGTTATTCTGTACTACAGAAGGATATATTCTATTAACTGTTATTGTTTTGCAACGCTTTTGACATGAGCAGCCTTCCAGCGTCGTCGGTAGCTACTTACTGACTGTTACGAAATTACAAAATAGCATTTAAAAGCTATCGAAGACGCTCGAAGGCCGCTTATGTCAAAAGAGTCTCAAAACAACAACAGTTAGTAGCTCATATCGCCGTTCTGATGTTGGAAGCCGCTTTCTGAAAGGCCTACAGTTCTTGAAAGTTAAGAATGGTTAATGGCGACGGTACCTGCTAGATATTTTTTTATTATACAGTGTTTCTCCTTCAACCCAAAGTGATTTGTCGCCAGAGATTCTTGTCTAAAGCATCTTCTTCCCTCAAATCTCTAGCTTCCACACTTCTCCTCACTCCATCTATCCAACGTTCACTAGGTCTGCCTCTTCCATTAGCTTTCTTTGTTATCCTATCTTATTCCATGCTAGATATTTATTTTAATATTTTACTTAGGTCCTAGTTTTTGTCGCAATGTAACAAAATAATTGTGGATTTAATGTAAAAAAGATGATGATACGATTTATTCGTTAGTATTTGCTGATGATCAGCTACTGATGACAGAAGATTACGAAGATTTTGAGTATGGAAAACAAAATTAGGAATATGAAAAATGGGAATTGTAGATACATTTGGACATAACAAAATATATGGTAATATGAGATAAATCGAAAGATCTGATTTTAGAAGACGTACACGGAAAAATAAGACGTCTGACTAATATGTACATTTGTGGACAAAAATTAGTGCAGATGGAGGTCACGATGATGAAATTAATGCGAGGACAAATAAGGGAAAATCTGCAATATCAAAATTAAATGACGATTTATGGGATACGAATATAAGTCATAAAATAAAAATAACTATTTTCAATACAATAATGAGTACAATGACAGAAAAGTGGGAATTAAAATCTAGAACAATAAGTAGACCTAAATTAAATTCTGCAGAACTGGATTTTTGGAGGCGTTCAGCTGGAATTTCTAGAAGAGGTAAAATTAGAAACAGTGTAATTAAACAAACTATGAATGTTCAAACTTAATTTGTGAATTTCATAAAAAAACAAGCAATTAATATTGTATGGTCATGTAAAAATAATGACAGGAGACAGATTACCAAGAAGAATACTAGAATAGGTGTCACTTGGTAGAACAAGAAAACGGCCAAAAATAACGTGAATTGATGGAGGTTTGAGCAGCATGAGGGGAAAATGGATTTGGATTATAGAGATTGGAATGACAGTGATGTGAAGAATGAATGTAGATTAATTGGGCGGAAGAAAGTGCTGTGAAATATTGTGCAACCTACTAAATAAATAAAAAATAATTAAAGCAAGACATATATATTTAACTAGCTAATACCTTGGCCTAAATAAATTAAATATTAAAAGTTAATTAAATTGTATGGTATACGCTGAGACGAACCAAACATGGCAGTTGCTAGTCAGTTTATAATTTCGGATTTCTTGTAAACTGTCACTTCTAACTGTCGGATTTCGCTCATTTTTTAATGATACTTAACTTGATTTACTTTAACACTGAGTTTCGTTGTGAAACATAGAACATTGTGACCGCTAGAGCGATTTTTAAATTTTCACTTTAGGCGAACTCCTGCACCTAATGGTTTTAGAGGGTCCAATTCTGAATCGAAACAAAATAGTTACACAAAATTTCACCAAAATCAGTCCTTTCGTTTCGGAGCAGCAGAGTGTCAAACAAACACATGTACAGAAGAATTACATTCATAAAGATAACATCGAGCAACAAAAAAATACACTTTTTTTTTGTCTCAGAAAGAAAAATATGTGATTCTGACAGTATTTTTTCTTCTGAATTCAAATATGATATCGGTGTTTCTCCATCATGCAAGGTTTCCGAGAGAGACAAACGTTTATAATTCCAAATACTTTAATATTTTCTACATTCGTAACTACACAATATTCGAACATTTGGACTCACCTAGAAAGTAAGAAATTACGGTTTTCTGTTGTGTTTCGCCTGTGGAACATCCATCTTGATGGTCCAACTATAATCGGCCAGCATATTAGGATTCCATTTGCCTTTGATATCTCTTTTCCATAGCTGAAATCTCCCGACGAAAGTGTTCCCTGTGCTCATCGCTCACTGCGTCAAGATTTTCCGGAAATGAATCTAGGTTTATTAAAAAATAATTATTCAAATTCATTAATTGAAATTGAAATAAAAAAAAATGTGGGTGATGGAGAAATTCCGAATACATATTTGAAAATACGATAAAAAACTGCATTAAGTACAACTATTAGTACTCATGAGACAAAAATCATGATGACCAGTGTAATTAAAGTATAAAATCATAAAGATAATGAGGAAATTAAATGATAAATTCGATTTGGCAAGTTATTCGCGTAATGTACGCAATTCCTGTGTGACGGACTTTTTTTCGAATTACTGTAGCCTGTCACTTGCACTGTAATTAACTTGTATATATTGTTCTGAATATATTTGACTGGGAGTCGTAGCTCTAGCGACTAGTCCATGATACTTGATGACGAAATATTTCACTTTGATGAAATTAAATTAATTAAAATTTCCTTTAAATGCGTTTTTATTTGATGACGTAAAGCAGTCTCTTTGAAATGAACTGCAGAAGCGAGAATTGATTGAATTTGTTTAAAAATGACGTTGTTAGCCTTACAGTACTTTACCTGCAGACTAATTACACTTTTAATGATTTGTGTTGCAATAATTACTACTTGAAAAACAATTAACATTTCTATTGAAATTCGTCATGTTTTAATGATTAATTGAGTCGCTATTCACTTGTTTCTTCCAGTGGCGGTTTCAGACTAAAGTAATATGGCTTCAAAGGATCACTCTTAAAATTACCTTTTTGGCGATAGTGCGTTTTGTCGTACTTACAGCAATGGCGACTGTGATTGTAAGTTCAACTTCCTACGATTCGGGGTTGCCAACCTAAATACCTATACTGTAATATTATATATTACAAACCTCGTGCGTGAAGTAAAACCACTGCCCTTTATGTATACTGCATACAATGTAAATACAAAAATATATCCAAAACGTTGTGTTATTATTAAGGGGCGGATTTCTATGACCTAACGAATGGAAAATATGCATGAATTTATGACCTAAAAAAAGGTTTAAATATGACCTAATTTTTGAATGATTGTTTTACCCATACTTATTAATTGTTCATTCATACAAATTTTCAATTGTATCATAAGAAAAAGGAAATCTTCCTCTAATGTCCAGTGCAAACGTTTGCTACCTGTTAACAAAAAACCTTCAAAACAAGTGTGCTGTGAGACTGACTATTTTTTATACAGATACAATGTTGGTTATTTTCAATCGCCTGATGATTAGGCTATTAACAAAATCCAAAATATAACCTTATGATAGAAATAAGCATACGTATGACCAAATATATGAAAAAGTGAGAAATATGACTTTAAAGACCCAATAAAAATCACTTAATCTTAATAATAAGGCATATATAAAAGTTTTTACTTACTTGATGAAGCTTAGGATTTAGGCTTTGGTAAAAATATGACATGCCATAGGGATCCGCTCCTTAGTTATTATACATTATAAGAAACAAATCACTGCATTTTAAATGAACTGAACTTTATTTGAAACAATATAAACAATAAATACGTCATTTTATGACTATTTGCTGTCACGGCCTGCTGTAGTTTCAACAAATAAACATTGCCCACACAGTTAACGTTAGTCCGTTGTTTATAATGAACGCAAATATTTCCAACAAAGATGTTATTATTTTACTATTATGCATTATTTTGAAAATATCATCGTGCTAAAAATAATGTACAACGCACGTTTGTAAAGTGTTTTAAAGTATCTCGGAAGAAGAGGATTTTGAAGTCTGTTGTGGAAAGCATAATGACTTATGGTGCTGAGGGATGGACTTTGGTAGAGGGACAAAAAACTAAGATCTTGGCAGTGGAGATGAATGGAATAAGACGCAGTGCCAGGGTGTCCAGGTTGGAAAGAAGAAGAAATGAAGAAGTGAGGCAGATGATGGATATGGAGGAGACATTGGTGGAAAGGATCGAAAGACGAGCTCTTCAGTGGTATGGCCATCTCAGGAGAATAGAGGATGATAGGTGGCCCAGAACTCTTTTGGAACGGTCACCTTCTGGTAGAAGAAAACGGGGCAGGCCAAGAACAACTTGGAGAGGAGAGATCCATAGATTGATGAACGACCTAGGTCTGGAGGACGATGAATGGCGTGATCGGCAAGAATGGCGAATGGGAATACAGGGTAACCGCTGAAAAGTGGAGAGGCCCTCAAAAATAAGTAAGTAAAAGTAAGGAAATTAAAAACGTCGCTATCACTCGATTTTTAAACGTTTCCTCAATTCATTAAAAACGACTTCCCAATCTCGCATTGTAATATACTATTATATTATTTATAAGGTTGCATAAACAAATCAATAGTCTAATCACCCACAAGAATTTTATAACATTAATTTTTCCAGAGTTCAGTTTGAGTGGAAAATATCGACTATTGTTCACCAACGTACCATCAGTTAATATTCGATCCAAAAAAAGTAACTTTTAATATCGGGTTCCCGCTAAAGTCAATAACCAATATGTTTGCTCACATATAAGGGGATTCTATTCCAAGAGTCCTATATTAATGAGAAAGTTTGGGTGAGAAAATGGGCTAGTTAGTAAATAGATTAGTTTGGCATGTGTTAGCTGGGTTTGTGATAAGTTGGCTACACTCTCTAATACACATTTTGAGTTCAACGTTTCATTGTATTTTAAGACATATTATACATTTCTTTTGAAAAAAAGTAACATATATATATATATATATATATATATATATTTATTTATTTATTTATTTATAATTCCCAGGTATTATATGGATCCGAAACATGAGCCCTTACTTTAAGGGAGGAAAGGAGATAACGAGTATTTGAGAATAAATTTCTTAGGAAAAATTTTGGACCAAAGAGAGATGAACAGACAGGCGAATGGAAAAGACTACATATCAGTGAACTACATGGTATTTAAAGGAAGCCAGATATAATAAGAACAGTTAAGTCTCGTAGGCTGCGATGGGCAGGATATGTGGCACGAATGGGGAATGAAAGACGTACATGAAGCTTCTGGTATGAAAGTCAGAGGGAAAACGCCCAGTTGGTAGGCCAAGAATGAGATGGGAAAAAAAAACTTATCCATGATTTGAGAGAAGTAGATTATATAGGGGATGATTTGAAAACATTACTCAGGATCGAGTAATGGAGAGCTTATGTCCGCGTGACCATGAACCTACGGGTTCGATAGAATAGAGCTAGTGGGCTAGTTATTTCACCCAGGTAATTATTCACATGCTGAAACAATAAATTGTATAAATAAGTTCAGTCTATTGTTATTTTACCTCGTGTTCGTTGTTTTATGTAGGACATGTTTCAGAGCATGTTTGTTCCATCTTCAGTTGGTACAGACTGATTGATTTTAAGTTGTCAGCCCTGGAGTTGACTCCTCCTCCTCTTATTTGTTGTACAAAGATGTTGCGTATTTAATCTCTCACCCCGGGAATTTCAAAATTCATGATTCATGAAATGAAAAGAGCAAAAGTAATACTAAATGACAAAACGTTAGAACAAGTAAAACAGTTCAGATATCTAGGTGTATCGTTAGGTTGTAATACAGAAAAAAATACATAAATAATAAATTACAAATATTTCAATACTTATGTGGGAAAGAAAGTAAGAAAACAAACACATTTAACATTTTATAAAGTATATCCTGTATCTGCAATATTGTATGGCTCAGGAATATGGACTCTGAATAAACAGGCAATTAAAAGAATAGAAGCAGCAGAAATGAAATATTTACGATTTGTGGCAGGATATACTTTAATGGATAAAAAACGGAGTGAAGATATCCGCAAATAACTACAAATATTCAGTTTGACAGATAAAATAGAAGAGTATAGGAGAAAATGGTATGAATATGTCTGCAGAATGGATACCAACAGATTGCCTAGGAAAAGTCTGAACTATCAACCAAGAGAAGAAAAAGAGTTCGGAGACGCCCACGAAAGAGATGGACACAGCAGCTATAATACTGGAGCCGGAATGAACCAAAAATGTTTAATCCTCGCAAAAATAGAAGAAGAAGAAGAAGATTTTTTTTTTTAATTTTCAACTGGTTCCCTGTAACAATTACAGAATGATTAACGAATTGCAAGAGGTTTTCGTATGAAATTGTTGTTCATTTGTTAAAAAATTAAAAGTATGAATATTATTTGTTAATTTTATTTAAAAGAAATTACTTACTAATTATAAATGTTTAAAACTCTATTTTTGGATAAGCTTTCAAGAGTTCCTTCTAATTATCGGAATTCCACAATTTTAGTGTTATTTTACATCGAAATGGTGCGGTTTCGGACACATATTCCTTATCAAAACCTTATCCAGAAAGTCCCCTCTACAACTCCTAGATGTCTGTAACACTTATTCTGAAACTATCTGTATGTATGTATATGTATATATATGTATACACACACTAGCGAGCCCGGCAGACGTTGTCCTGCTCGAACGTTCTCGTGTCAATTCTCGTGTCATGACCAACAATAAAAATACGTTACTTTAATACCATACATTTCATTAATTGAGTTCGCAAGAAAAGTACTCACTGCCATCTGTTAAGCGTGCATGATAACGTCACACTGTAATCGCGCGGAATATGTCGATAGTACAGATAACACATCTGACACAAAAAAAAATCCTATAAACCGATCACAGCGCCATCTATCGTGTCCAATTGTGAATCTAAACCATCCAGGGACCCACTCAAACACACACAAAACCGTTAATCAAACTCGGTCCAGTCGTTTAGGTACTTTTTAATTACGAGTTTCAAGTAAACCTCAACTTCTAATTGTCGGATTTCGCTCGCTGTTGGTTAATACCTACATCTGTTTATTTTAATAAGATATACTGAGTTCCGTTGCGAAACATAAAAAAAATGAGACGGCTAGAGCGATTTTTAAATTTTCACTCCTACTCCTAATGATGTTAGGTGTAGGGACCCAATCAGACCACACAAAACAAAAATCATCAAAATCTGTCTCAAGTCGTTTAAGATGAGTTAAGTGACAAAACTCACGTACAGAAGAATTGTATGTATAAAGATGTAATTTCTGATAGTCCGTATCAAACCAGAGAGAAAACGCCCAGTCGGTACACCAAGAATGAGGTGGGAGAATAACTTTAATTATGATTTGAGGGAAGTAGATTATACAGGGAATGATTGGAAAACATTAGCTCAGGATAGGGATGTATGGATACCTTATGTCTGCGCGGCCATGAACCAATGGGTTCGATAGTGCCAGTGAGTTAATTAGTTCGTATCAATAGTCTCTACAGTGAATAACTCTCTGTCTCTCTCTCTCTCTCACACATACACACACACACACACAACACATATTTTTTCATGGGAATTTCAATGTCCACTAAGAAGGATCGATGAAGATTTGAAGGAGAAAATGAGAATAATTTCATTACATCAACCTAAAAGCTGCATTTGTTCGGAATAACTTGCAGCAATGTAAGTTTAAACAGCCCATATCATCATGTTGTTGAGGCAGTCTGTAATGCAAGAGCAAGACGTTCTTTTAAACGTGGCTCTGATATAAAAATATGTAACGAGTTAAGGATGTTCTAATAATTTGCATGACGTATAATGAGAGCCCCGCAGCTCCTTCATTATAAGTTTCAAAGTGCGGTCACTGACGTCATCGATAGCGAGTGTGCTTTTCAAAAAGGAAATTATAGAGAAAACTTGTTCTTCTGTTATGCTCTTTATTATTCAAGTCAAACTATGACAAATATTCGCGAATTCCTAAGCGATGAAGCTATTCAAATTGGTCACATGGAATAGTATATTACAGTGCGAGGTTGGGAAGTGGTTTCTACACAAGCGAAGAAATTATTAAAAACCGAGCGATAGGGATGTTTTTAATATCCGAAATTCTATAAAACACTTCACAAACATGTGTTGTACATTATTTTTATACGATGGTGTTTTCAAAATAATAAATAATAATAAAATAATAACATGTCTGTTGGAAATATTTGGGTTCATTATAAACAATTGACAGACGTTAGCAGTGTGGCCAATGTATATAGGACAAATTACAAAAATAATTTAGTTGAGACTACAGCAGGCCGTGACATCAATCAGGCATAACATGGCGGCGAGTACGAATGTATTGTTTTATATTGTTTCAAATAAAGTTCAGTTAATTTAAAATGTAGTGATTAGTTTCGCATAATGTATATTAACACTACTTTTGGATATATTTTTATATATACATTGTACGTAGTATACATAAAGGGCAGTGGTTTAACTTCCCGCACTAGGTAAGTAATTTGTAATATCACAGTAATAGTTATTTAGTTATTTATAGATTGACAACCCCGAAATTTAGCAAATTGAACTTTCAAACATAGTCGCCATAGCTGTAAGTACGACAGAACACACTATCGCGCAAAAATATATTTTTGGAATATTTTATTCGTTTGCTTCATCGATTTCTATCTAATAAGGACCGAAAATTACCATAACAAAAAATGTGTCTGTGTGTGTGTGTGTCCGTTAAGTACTTACTCACTGTCTCTATCGAAACCTTAGTATCAAGGCCGCACGGACATAAGCTCTCCATACATCCTGAGCAAATGTTTTCCAATCAATCTCTGTATAATCTATTTCCCTCATATCATAGTTAATGTTATTCTCCCACCTCATTCTCGATCTACAAACCTAGCGTTTTCCTTATGGTTTTCCTAAAAGAAGCTTCGATGCACCTCTGACGCCTCCTCTACGTGCCACATGACCTGTCCATCGCAGTACACGAGACTTAACTGTTATTATATGTGGCTTCCTACAAAGATCATGTAGCTCACTATTATGTGGTTTCTCCATTCACGTGTCTATTCATCTTTTTATAGCCCAAAAATTCATCTAAGTACTTTATTCTCAAATACTCGTAATCGTCTTTCCTCCCTTAAAGTAAGAGTCCATGTTTCGCATTCATATAATATAACTGGTAGAATAAGTTATACATATTTTCAGTTTAACGATTTTTGAAAGGATTTGGGACGGCAAGGGTTTCTGTAATGCATAATAGCATGCATTCTAGAATTGAGGCTATGTTTAATTTCTTTGTGCATGTCGTTCCTATTTATAATTACACTGGTCAACATGACTTTAATCTCATGAGCACCAATAGTTGTACTTAATGGAGTTTTTTATCGTGTTCTCAAATATGTATTCGGAATTTCTTCATCACCCACAGTTTTTTATTTCAATTTCAATTAATGGTTTTAATTATTATTATTTTTTAATAAACGTTTTTTCGTCCATTTGTCCATTGTAAAATAAAACCAAATGAGCTAACTCAAATGATTTCAGCTATGGAAAAGAGATATCAAGGCAAATGTAATCCTAATATGCTGGCCGATTATTGTTGGACCATCAAGAGGGATGCTCCACAGGCGAAATATAGCAGAAAAATCGTCATTTCTTACTTTCTAGGTGAGTCCGAATGTTCGAATATTGTGTAGTTACGAATGAAGAAAATATTAAAGTGTTTGAAATTATAAATGCCTGTCTCTCGGAAACCTTGCATGATGGAGAAAAGCCGATATCATATTTGAATTCAGAAGGAAAAAATACTATCAGAATCACATTTTTTTTATGAGACAAAAAAATGTTAATTTTTTTGTTGCTCGGTTTATTGTTCTAGATATTTGAATTCAGCCACTTCTTAATAATTTCGCTATTCGCTAGTAGTGTATAACATTTATCGTGGTCATTTTGATTATCTACTAAGTAGAATTGATGAAGATAAAAAAAATAAACATTTTCATGAGAACGAGTTACGTAGCTTCATTTCGTACCGAATTCCTTAAAACGAAAGCCGCCATCATGTATCACGTGGTATACAAAGGCACGGAAGGGGTTAAGTAAGTGGAATTTGTTAAGTGAGACACTGGATGTAGTGTCCCTGGATGTACTGTTACTGCATCAGTATTCATGGCTGGAAACTTGGCGCAAGTAAAAATCGCAAACAACTTGATATAATTGCAGTATCGCCATGTTTACCAAATGTTGTGAGAGACACCCTCTGTGTTATTAACCACCCTCCCGCATTCTCACCCCCAAACCCCTTAATATCGCAGACATCTGGTTCCCAGTGGCCACCTCAAGCATAAATTGCATCCCTCCAGAGTGAACAACTTGCAAGGCACGACAACACCTACATCTCAAACATACATACAGTTACACAATATACGAAATTGGTATCTTAAATAGTATTGGAAAGTCCATCATCACCATCATCATCAACAAGGATTAGAAAGGTCTGTTCCATCTCATGTTAGAATTGCTCTATTTTTTTATCGGATCTTCCTACATTTCTTCGTCCTAGTGGTTTGTAATGAAGAATATGTTTCGGAAGTCTATTGTTATCATAAGTAATGCCACGAGAGTGATTTCCAATTTATCTAGAGGATTTGGAAATGAAGAGTGGCATTTGTTAGGACTATTTAACGAATTAAGCTGTTTACTCAAAAACCATTATTTAAATATAGTTACCGGTATTTCAAATGCTGATCTGTCTCATGGGCTAGTAGTCAGCGTTCCTGACTACTGTTCACGAGGTTCCGTGTTCGATACCCGGTCAAACCATAGGAATTTTTCCTCAAAGGGGTTTGTTCCTGTGATTGTCCATGGCCTGGAATTTAAATCAAGTTTAGGTTAATAAATCTTATGGCGCTTCATTATCATTTATCATCCATTCTATCATCGGGGTAACGTAACTCTGCCTTCCAGATGCCGCAACTTAAAAATAGATTACAATTCTGCCACTGCTAGAGGAGAAAGCCAGAAATGTCATAAAAGGAAACCTGGTGACATTATACAATATATATATATATATATATATATATATATATATATATAATGTAAACGGCAATGTTTGAGAACAAATCAGAAGTGTGTGGTTATGTTTATTCACTGCAACTTGATCATATTATTCATTACCAAATAGGATCGCAATCAGCGATAACCCACTAAGATCTTAATAGTATAAGAATGCACCTTAGTGGTAAAAAAATGAAACACATCAAACTATAACCAACATTATAACTTATTATTTTTTTATGAAACAACTCAGTAAAATTATTACTAAAACACAATTATTGAACGCTCAATTATCAAGTGTGTAGTTCGAAGAAATCGGTTAATTATTTGCTATATTCAACGTATTTGTTGGAGAATCAGTCACTGCAAAACAATTTTCTAGTCTGTTCAAAATATTTAAAACGGATGAGCTTTCTTTATTTTGATAAAGACAATTCGATAAAGAGAGAGGTGAAACACGACTGTCATTGGTTGTAAAACAAAATTTTTTGAAACGTGATTAGTCATTGACTCCCATTTGGGGCATGACTTAAATAGTCCATTCTATTATTGTGGTCCATCCATTCATCTCTGTATTGTGTAATTCTGTCTAATAGTTTAAATATATTTAGTTTTGTTTGTATATGTTAATTTTTGTTTTCGATCTGTTATTGTATAACCAGCCATACTCCTCAAAAACCTCATTACTGACATTTCTATTCTTTGTTCCTAGTTTTTTATTAAGACCCAGTGTTTCGAATCTGTGTTGGAACCCCCCATTGTTTTATAAGATTTTAAAAGTATTAATGAAAAGTTTAGGGTCATTCCATCTTAAGTGGATCTAGTGCTCCATCCTCAACATCTTCAATTTCGTTGAAACTTGGTGTAGGTATGGAACCTCTTTAGAAATGAACCTCTGCAAGATTTCAAATCATAATATCAAGTATTTGGGAAACTATGACCTTTAATGTGGAGCTCTGTTTGATGAATACATCAAGAAACCGAACAGCATTAAATTTATAACTCTTTATTACTATAAGACAAATGCAAGTAGGGATATCTTATTTATATATCCTGCACAGCTTTTTATCCTAACGTAATGAGACGAAAGGGGGGTAGAATTTAAGTTGGAATATATCTAGCTTGCAATTGTCAATAATTGCAAACCAGCGTGGATCAAAGTGCCTAACAAAATCTGATATATCAAACTTTAGTCCTTCTTCAGGGTCAAATATCTCAAGAACAGAAAACGGAGACTAATATTTGGCAAATTTGTTAATGGTGGCAGAGACAGTGCACTGCCCAACTAGCTTTATTCATAGCCACTTATCTAGAAACATGGTGCCAAATATGCAATTGTTAAAAGTGAGCTATGTTCAAGCTCAAATAACGTGACTTACGTCATCTCAAATGTTGCTTTATTTAGTATCAATAGAAAGAGCACATCTTCATCTACTTGAATCAACTTATTTAGTATTTGATTCTATTCGGCTACGGGATGAAAACCAAGGTTGAATGTCAAGAAAAATCACTCGTAATGCACTAATTGCAGTAAATATGCTGACTCATTTCTACAGGACCACAAGGATATCAGTCAACAATTTGAGCTTTCTTTGAAATATTGAGCTATCAAGTGAGTTCATCAGCTACAAAGATTCAAATAAATGAAAACAACTGGGCCACAAATCAATGCAATAAAATGAAAATTGATATATGCATTGAAACTCAGTTGTATTAAAGCTCTATATTTAAGGTTATAAGCCTGGCTGAAAACCATCCATATCTCAGAATTGCGTTGGTCCATTGTGGCTATGCCACTACCAATCCTTTTGAAGTTTGTTCTTATGAATAAGTATCCTCGTCTCCAAGGTGCCACGCCCGATAGCCAGGCAAGTTCAACTACTGGTAGGTTATTTTTTCAAGGTTCCCAAGTTTCATTGTTGGTTTCTTTATCTAGGTTTCAAAGTCTTAGATAGGTTTCGTTATCTTGGTTCCCAAGTCCATATGTTGCTTTCTTTGTCTGGGTTCCAAAGTCTCAGATTGATTTCTTTATCTTGGCTCCCAAGCCTATATGTTGGTTTGTTTGTCTAGGTTCCAAAGCCTCAGTTAGGTTTCTTTATCTTGTTCCCAAGGCTGATAATTGGTTTCTTTATCCAGGTTCCAAAGCCTAGCTCGATATCTTTACTTGGTTCCCAAGCATAGTTGTTGGTTTCTTTATCTAGGTCCCAAAGTCTCTATCGGGTCTCATTAATTTGGTTCCCAAGCCTATTCTATTCATAACCAACGCTTCTTAGACTTGATTTTTTCAATACTTTGTAATAAAGCATCTGATAAATTATATTGTTGTCCTAATCAATCAATTGAAGCAGTTTCCACACCAGTTCTGAATCTTGTTCATTGCCTGCATTTATGATAAACAATGGTACATTGGCAATGTATGTCTGGTTGTTCTTTGAAAAACAAACATGATGGAGAGATCAATATCATGCACTTTTTGGTCCAGATCGATCATTTTACTGTCCTAAAAGAGAAGACAAATGCTGGGTTCCTGAACAGCACTTCATCATGCATATCCCGGCTCCTTCAGCAACCAAAACAGGACGACAGTATAATTTTCCAGATGCTTTATTGCAATGCATTGAAGAAAAATTCAAGACTAAGAAGCATTGATTATGAATAAATTGGGAACCAAATTAAAAACTCACTTGATATCTCAGTATTCCAAAGAAAGCTCAAATTGTTGACATATCCTTGTGGTCCTGGAGCAATGAGTCAACATATTTACTGCAATTAGTGGATTGCGAGTGATTTTTTATGACATTTGTACCAGGAATTAATAGGCTCAGAGAATACACTTATGCCCAAAACTAAAATGTACTGATAGTGTAATCAAACATGCTATAAGATAAACATGTCTTATAACATATCATTAGAATGAGAACATTATAGGGATTAAGAAAATTATATCAAATTTTAATTCAATTAATTAATTGGCAATGAAAGTATATTATCTTATTAATATAGTTATAAAAGACATGTGGAAAATAAGTATTACTGGCCCAGGGAAATTACAATGCATGAATAGAATAAAGAGGTATTGTCAAAATGCTACCTGCTACGCAAGTAACAAATAATATAGGAACACAAAGGGTATTGTCAAAATAATAAAACTATTTGGATTTAGTAGTCTATACAAATAACAGGAAATATTCATTTCCCTTAAGAAAAGATAATATAGCTATCTATTAACAATATCTAAAAGCAATTATAACCCAGTTTCCTCTTGATATGACAGTTTACAAATTTGAAAGAAACTGAAAACATAGTTATCTATTAAAAATATTAAAAAGCAATTATATCCAGTTCTCAGAAGACGTTAATTAACGCCTCTGACCAGTAATACCAAGAAACAATTATAAAATTTACACATAAAAGAATCACACGTGTAAATTATCATAGCTGTGCTGAACAAACTTACATTTCAGAAATTCCAAGGGCGAAAACCCCCCTCCAAGGGAAAACAACTAACGAATAAGGTTTGCTGTAACATATGTGTATTCAAATTGTATCGAGTGGAATTGATGAACTAGCAGGAGCCATCTTCTTTTTAAGCAAGAACGCATATCTAAATTATCTCACTATCGGTCACTTTCTATTCAGTATTGTAGCATTCGTGGATCTACAGATTGCGATCTCTGATACAGTTTAAATTTGGAATTGCCCGTAAACTTGCAAACTTTAAAGTAATTTAGAACTTAGAAAGATGTAATCTTGTAAAAAAATTGGACTTTGATAATTTTAATCACGCACGTGGGCTCTGGAATAGCTTCATCAACTCCACTCTTAGACGAAAATAATAAGAGTACAGTGACAATTATATTTTTCCATTAATAAATAGTTTAACACTCGTTAAAATTTGAGTGGTAAATTTAAATTATTTCTGCTTATATAAAAATCGACCCTGAGATCTTATTGCCCACCCTGAGCAAATCGGCACACATTTAACCTTGGTTTTTATCCCCTAACTGAACAGAATCAAAAATGAAATAAGTTAATTCTAGTAGATAAAGATGTGCTCTTTCTAATGGTACTAAAGGAAACAATATTTGAAATGACATACTTCACGTTATTTGAGCTTGAATCTTTTAACAATTGCATATTTGACACCATGTTAATGATCTAGTATAATCCTAGATAAGCGGCTATGAATAACGATAGTTGGGGCTGTGCACTATCTCTATCACCATTAACAAATTTTCCAAGTATTAGTCTCCGTTTTGTTTTTGTTCTTGATATATTTGGCCCTACAGAAAGACAAAAATTTTATATGACAGATTTTGTTCGGCACTTTGATCACACTGGTGACTCCTAAAGTGGACATCTTTTCGTCGGACTACGTTTTTTGGATTTAGGATAAAAAGTTGTGCAGGATATAGAAATAAGAGATCCCTACTTCATTTGTCTTGTAGTAATAAAGAGTTAAACATTGAATGTTGTTCGGTTTCTTGATGGATTCATAAAAATGGCCGCCACATGAAAGGTCATAGTTTCTCAAATACTTAATATTATGATTTGAAATTTTGCAGAGGTTCATTTATAGGGTGGACCTGAAGCCACACAAGTTTAAGGAAAGTGGGTGATGGTCTGCGTGGATGACTTTAAAAATTAGACCACTTGAGATGGAATGACACTCTAGTAAGAATTTTTGAAACCAAGTCGTAAACGATATTTCAATCCTTACGTAATTTTATTTCATAACTATTCCTTTAGCATTATCGAACCCATAGGTTCGAATAATAGCTCTCCATAATCCCAATCCTGAGTAAATCCTTTAAATTATTCCCTGTATATAATGAAGCCACGTTGATATTTCAAAAACTTCCTTTATATTATATTATTGTGTTTCGGAGCGTACTGAATTTGGGTGAACGATTATTTCCTCTGAAGAGAATTTTTTAGATTTCTCCAAAGATGGAGCGTTTTCAATCCGATTGAATTATTTTTATCGTCTGAAGCACTGGTTTTAATCTAGCAAGGAATGGGGATAGAGACGTTGAGAAACAATTACCTTCTCTGGTCAGTCTCCGCCGTGTGCTGCCCTCTGCCATCAATTCTTGCTGAATGTGAAGCTCTTGGAATTGAATGACCAAGTTCAATAGTTCAATCTCTAATGAACCTTAAACTGTAGCATCATAAGTTTAAAATATTTCTTTGTCAGACTATAACTTCATTATTTTCATTCTGTAATCGATACATTTGTATCCACCCTCTTGCATGTCTTATCCACCAATCACAATTTTACTAAAGTGACCCTAACATAAACAAATGCTAATTGTACCCTTCCGCCATTCACGCCACAATTACTGTCTCATTGGCAGGGAGCACGTATGAAGTGTATGATATGTGATCATTGAATTGGGTAGATTACAAAAAGCTGGTGAGATTTTTCACAGAAGTTGTGAATTACATTTAAAAAAACTGTTATTTTGACTGCTAGTCAATGTTTTACCAGACTTGTGTTTTAAAAATTTAGATGGCGACACAACAACAGAAGACTCGACCACTTCAGCCATTTTGTTTCATCAGAATCGACTGAAGCATGACTCAAATACATCATCCATATGTAATAATTAGGGCAAGGCAGTTAACAATTTTGCATCTTTTTTTATGAAGGTTAAAACATTGCTTGAAAATATGAAAATGTATGGCATTAAAAAACGGATTAAATAAAAGCAATTCGTGAGGGCATTTTTTTTGCATTTTCTTAACTTTTCTAGGGATATGTCATTTTTTGGCAATTTTTAGGTCATTTTGAGGATTTTTTATACTTTTCCGGAAGGCTGTGACATTATTTGTATTTCATTTAAGATTTGTATTATAATTCAGTATTTTTCCTTGTCAATACTATTTCTTGGAATTAAGTAGTTGCTTTGCTAATTACTACCCCTATTTTTCAAGGTATGTGCATACTGAACTTGCCCACTTCTAGGAATTTTATTCAATTTCTTAGAGCTTATGCTAGCTTCTACTCTTATTCTGATTGTTAACTGCAATTCAAAATAGTTGTAAAAGTGCACTGTGTAATTGAAATGAATTTTTTGCAATAAAAGTTACTGTAATATGTATTTTTAATACGTTTCTTTTAATATCTTGATGTTAAGTTAAATTTTATGTAATTCAGTAATCAAGTGAGTACTTAATCTAATAAATAGTATTTTTATTGTTAATTCTTAACTTTTTATTCGTCATTTTTTTATTTTATTGGTCATTTTTTTGCATTTTTTAGGTCATAAATGCATTTTTTATTTTGCATTTTTTACCAATTTATAGGTCATTAAATGCCTTGCCCTAGTAATAATCTATTTTAAATTGTAATTATTGATTAGGTATATTTTATAATATTTCGTATGGTTTGAATATTATTATTTTCATTAACCTAGAATAACAACTATATTCAGAGGACATATTTTTAATCTAATGAAGGGGACTACGTTTTCGCGTACTTATTATTTCTATGCAGTACGTCAATGTCCATAACCAATGAAAAGTGAGCAGGTCACATGCTTTTGTTTTGATGAGGATCACTTTAAGAGCGGATAACCTTCACAAGATGGCACCAGTACCTCCTATTGGGCATCCCACAACACAGAGCTACAGTATACCGTACTCACTGCTAGAAGCTGGAATTAGAGTTTCTTTCAGATAGTTTATTCGTGGACGGAACATTACAGAGGCACGGGGGGAGGGAATCTGGGTAAATAAAATACACAAAAATGCCTTGTTATCATCATCATCATCATTAATGGCTCAACAGCCTGATGTTAGCTTAGGTCATCCCTAGAAGCTTATTCCAGGCTTCCCTGACCTTAACTTCATTCTTCTAGTTTTATACATTTTTAAAATCTTAGTGATGTCTTGAATTATACTGTCCTCCCATCTTAATTTAGATCTTCCAACTTTTCTGTTCAATAGATCTCTTTTGTCAATTCATCAAATTAACTCATTATGACTATCTTGGAGAAGATTTCCGGGCTGTTGGCCGTGGTCTTCAGGTTTGAACTTTAAGCCTCAAGATCACGGCCAACAGCCCGGAAATCTTCTAGATACTCATGCTAACTCCAGCCGTGAAAGCCTAAGTCAATATTCATTCATAGTGTTCTGTCCAAGAGCAGGTCTTTCACTGCAAACTCAACATTTTCCAGTCTTTCCTTAACTAAGCCTTCCTTTTTGTATCTGCATATAAATCACTTATTTTAATATTGTCAATCATTTGATGTATTTTTCTGCCTCCAACTTTTTTTTTTTTTTTTTCCATTGATCATTGCTTCTAAGGCATCCGTCAGTAAGCAGTTTCTTCTTAGCCGGTGACCAATCCAATTCATTTTCCTCTTCTTTATGAGTTCCAGCATTGTTCTTCCTTCATCCACTCTGTCTAGCACATCTTTATATTTAATTTTGTCTGTTCATTTTATACGCTCCATCCTTCTCCGTATCCTCATCTCAAAAGCTTCCAGTCGCTTTTCCCTCATTCCGTCGTAATGTCCAAGTGTCTGCACCATAAAATAAGTCAATATATTAACTCATCATGAATGTTGTTAATACTTACGTAGATAAAATAGTAATTTAGTAGATGATTACTAGATATGGCAATATCTGTATATAGATATCCTGAATAACTTATGGACTTAACCCATGTATGTAGTTGATATTTCTAAGACGAAAAAGTACATTAGCCATTTTTTAAATAAAAGTTCGAATCCATCAGATTTTTTGAAATTATTTATTTCAATATTTTAATTAATGTATATTTATGTACCGAAAACTACATAACAGTGAGCTACATGCTATGTAAAGGAAGCCAGATATAATAAGAACAGTTAAGCCTCGTAGACTGCGATGGGCAGGACATGTGGCACGAATGGGAAATGGAAAAGGTGCACGGAAGCTTCTTGTAAGAAAACCAAAGGGAAAACGCTTAGTTGGTAGACCAAGAATGAGGTGGGATAATGACATTATCCCTTATTTGAGAGAAGTAGATTATAAGGGGATGATTGGAATACAGTAGCTCAGGATAGGGATGTATGGAGAATTTATATCCGTGCGGCCATGAACCTACGGGTTCCATAGAGACAGTGAGTTAAGTAGTTAGATTTATGTACAAATATGGTCATTATTTTTTAATTATTTATAAATTAATTTGCAATGATTTGAGGTATCGAAAATTACATGCAGATTTTAAAATTGAAAATCATTTTTAAATATCATTAAAATTGTAATAGTAATATGAGGTAATTATTTTGTTTAGTACTTATTTTTCACTCGGGGTTTCTCCCGTTTCCCCTCCCACAAATTTCGTTCCACCATTTCTCTATACTCGTCTCATCTATTTCGTTTCATTTCATTCAATCGCCGCTGTGACGGTTCGTCTGGAGTGGTCGATCGGCACCGTTGTAGTTCACACACCTCTATAAATATAGGAGGCTTCATCTCATCTCATTCGTCGACCAGACCTATAGTTGAACACGAATTGAGGATATTTCACTTACTTTTCACTCATCTACATGGCCGTTTCACCTCAAACCGTGTAGATTCTACAGATAAAAAAGTACTTGAAAATTCAGTCGTGTTATGTTGTATGATGCAGAGACCTGGACTTTCGGTATACAACAAACAAAAAGATTATTGGCAACGGAGATGGATTTTTTGGCAAAGTGCATCACGAAAATTAAGAAAGGAGAAAATTCGGAACCAGAAAATTAGAGAAACAATGGACCTTAAACATAATGTTATAGAAGTAATAGAAGAACGAAGATTGAAATGGTATGAACATCTAAAGAGGATGGAGAATAATAGAATCCCAAGAATGATGCTGGATTGGGATGCTGAAGGCAGGAGGAGGAGGGGGAAACCCAGGGAACAGTGGATGGGTGAAGTGAGAAAAAACATGATCAGCAGAGACCTCAAAGAAGAAGATGCTGGGGATAGAAATCTGTGCGGAGCAAAATACAGTGCGATCAGTATAGCATTGGACAGCAGAAGCGGGGATTTCTCTATACATTGCTGACGCACTCGCGGCGGGGAACGGACAGGGTAGGATCGCGGTGATACAACCACACACAGTTTCGTAACTATTTTACAAATTGTCGTTCTTACCAACTTTATTGAAACAGGTGTTGGAACTGTTCATCTTCGTTGTCCATGCATTTTTTACACCTCTTTATAAACTTTCTTGTACATATTATGGACTGTTGAACGTGGGGGGATTTTTACACCCGGGAATCGTGTTTCAAAAAGTCTTCGTACTTGGCTGGCAGACTGAGTTAACAAATATTGTTCATAAATAAATACACGTTGTTCAGTAGAAACGTTATTAGCCATTATACGTTTACACTAATACACACGTAATTCAGTTTACATTTGTACACGCCTGTTTTATAATACAATTTATTATACATAAATTCTGTATACAAGGAAAAGCGAGCGAGCTCCTTATCCACTCCAAGCAAACGATCTGGCTGCGACTGCGAAAGCGTTGGATGTGCTTGTATACTGCTAAGTCTGCGCACATTTCACGTCCCGTGTGTGCATGTGTAAGCCTTCGTCACCGTACAGCACAAACCTCGCGTCTGCGGTCCAATGCTACAACGATCGCACTGTACATTTGAGCTGAAGGATAACTACTGTAATGTAGAGAAAATCCTTAATAAAAAATCAGTCGTCTTTAACAAGGTAAAATTCCGTTAAAACGTTGAAAGCATTTCTGATGATGGAATATAGTTTCATCATCATCATCATCATCATCAACGACAAGGATTAAGCGCAATAGCCTGTTCCGATCTCATTATAGGTCGAATTGGTCCTTCCATCTTTTCAATGGTCTTCCCAACATTCTTCTCCCCTTTGGTTTACAATTATACATCCTTCTTGGTATGCACTGTTCATCCATTCGTAATACGTGCTGAAGATAAGCATTTTGATAATACTTTATTCTTTCACAGAGATTAAATATATTAGGTTCTGTTCTTATATCTTCGTTTTTTTTGTCGGTTCTTTGGTATCCTGCTATTGCTCTCAACATCTTCATTTCTGCAGCCTCTATTTTGTTTACTATCTGACTTAGTTAATGTCTAGGTTTCACATCCATAGATAAGAGATGGAACTGCCAATACTTTGTAAGACTTCAAAATAGTTTATTTTCTAGTCTTATTCAATAAAGAGCGTTTAATTGTGCCACATATATAATTGAATCGTTGTATTTTAGTGTGTTTATCTAAATTTCCGTCATTGCCTAAATGTCATCCCAAATAATTAAAATTCTGAACTTGGCCTATAATTACATTGTTTATCATTATTTTTGTTCTTATTGCACATTTCCTTTCAGAGCTGATATTTTTGTTTTAGATGTAGATATTCTTAAATTGTATTTTACAGAGATATTATTTAAAGTATAAAGGAATTGTTGTAAAACATTTCCTGATGCTGTCATTATTACTTGATCGTCTGCGAAAAGCAGAGTTGTCAAGACACTATTTATATTAATTTGTTCTTGCCATTCATTTATGACATGGTCCAAGTATAAATTAAATAATACTGGTGACAATGGACACCCTTGTTTTACTCCCTGGTTTATTTCTGTTTTGTCATTACATTATACAGTGACCTCAGCGATGGTTCTGTATGAATTTTGAAAGTATAGAATCTACAGGTATGTTGTAATAATAGGAGCCCTAAATTAGAGATTTTCTTTTCAAACATATTGAAATGTGGTTTGTGGTGTAATGGTTGGAAATGTGGAAATTTATTTAAAGTGCACAGTGGCAGATGTTAGAGGACATTTACATAAGAATGCAAATACCTTGATACATATGTAGGAGCATACACGTATCCCCTTACAAAAAATAACATTCTCAGAAATCTACATAACACCGTGGCGACATCTGTGAGCAGAATTCAAACCACTTCTAATAAAATTGTTTTAATGAATTCAGTAATTAAATCTAACACGATAACTTTTTTCTTGTGAGGTGTACAGAACTAACGAGGAGAGGATATGGTCTGTAGATAACATTTTTACAACGCTTTTACTAGGTAAAAGTGTTGATGGATGAATAGGTTAAGATTTTACGAATTGATATATGGTTATATCCCCCAATTGAGGAGACTAATGTCACTAACTCTTAATAAAATGATTATATTTGTGATTCCAATTGCCTGACAACATAACGATTATTCTCGTTAGTTTAGCTTTAAAAAAAGTAACACTAAGAAATTGGGACTGGGAGTAAATATCAATGGAACTAAATATATGCTTAAAACATAGAATACATTATATAATGGAATGCATTCATCCATCCATCCATTCAAACATAGTAATTCTGCACGAGGGCAGGTCTTTCACTGCAATCATAGCATTTTCATGCTATTCGTTGCAGCTTTACTAGGGAATTATAGGTGTGGTAGCTTCCCGTTGCATTACACACCAGCGTAGGATAATGATGATGACCGAATGATTTTCGGGGGTAGTTGGGCTCTGAGGAAAAAACCCGAAAAAAACCTCACCCAGGAGCCTGTCCCGACCGGGAATCGAACTCGGGCCCGCTGCGTGACAAGGCAGCATGTTACCTCGAGACCACAGCGGTGGACATATAATGGAAACGGACATCTAATGACAAATGAGGGAAGTTTTGAAGAAGTGGTTGAATTCAAATACCTAGGAACAATAATTATATATAGGAATGACATGTACAAAGAAATTAAACATAGGCTCAATTCTGGAAATGCGTGCTATTATGATTTACAGAGACTCTTGTTATCCCAACTCCTTTCAAAAAACGTTAAAGTGAAAATAAATAAAAACTAATAATCTAACAGTTATATTATATAGATGTAAAACATGGACTCTTACTTTAAGGGATGAGAGGAGATTACGAGTATCTGAGAATATAAAGTTCTTAGAAAAATGTTTGGACCAATTGGAGATGAGAAGACAGGTGAATGGAGAAAACTACATAATAGTGAGCTACATGATATGTATAGGAAGCCAGATATAATAAGAATAGTTAAGTCTGCTAGACTGAGATGGGCAGGACATGTTGCATGAATGGGGAATGTAAGACGTGCATGGAAGCTTCTTGTAGGATAACTAGAGAGAAAACGCCCAGTTGATACACCAATAATGAGGTGGGAGAATAACATTAACCACCATTGGAGGGAATAGAATATACTATTGGCCATGCCTATCCTATATAGTAGAGCGCCTTTAACTAAAATATGTGAACAGGACGAGTACTCTAGTTTGATTGGAGCTTAATTGACGTCAGATCTGTTTGAAAAGCTGGATAATTCTAATCAGTAAATAGACTTAGTATTATAGGATGGGATTTTACTTTGATTTTTGTGCCCGATATAAGAGCATCGCCAGCAATAACTGGTTTCAAACAGCACAAAGAGGTTCCGGTTAATGAAAGCGCTTGTGCTGCTCTCTAGTGGAAGCCGGATCAATCGATAAACAAATGAAGCGTCACTCTGCATCTCTCGTAATAATAGTTAAGCTAATTCCAACAGGGAGAGCGCGTGTTCGAGGCTCCAGCAAGCTTAATCAGCTATATTAACACAATCACCAACTACCATAATAATAAACAGTAATAATAATCATGATAATAATAATAATAATAATAATAATATATATAACTTTAATAATGGTCATAATAATAATAGTAATACAGTAATATATTTTTTGTTAGGAATATTCCACAATCCAGTGTTTCTCCTTCAACCCAAGGTGATTTCTCGCCAGATATTTCTGTCTAAAGCATATACTTCCATCAAATCTCTAGCTTCCATACTTCTCCTCACTCCATCTATCCAAGGTTCTGTAGGTCTGCCTCTTCCTCTTCTTCCATTAGCTTTCCAATCAAGGATTTTGTTTGGTTTTCTATCTGCTTCCATTCCCATGAGATGTCCATACCATTTCAAACGTTTTTCTTCTGTTGTTTCTATTTTTTTTTAAACTTGCGAAATTTCTCTTATTTTTCTGTTTCTGATTTTATCCCTTCATGAAATTCTTATCGATCGCCTCCAAAAAAACAATTTCTGCTGCCAACAGCTTGTTGGCTTGTTTTCTACTCACTGTCCAGGTTTCGAACCCATACTGTATTATAAAAGGCTTTGTAACAGAGCTTGAAATATAATTATCATAAGTAATGCCACGAGTGGTTTCTAAATTATCGATAAATTCACAACTCACGAAGAGAAAAGTGAATTTATCTAGATAATTTGTAAATCATGAGTCGCATTTGTTAGGACTATTTAAATAATAAAATTAAGCTGTTTACTCAGAAATCATTATTTAAATATAGTTATTTTAAAATATTTATATATTTAATGTAAACAGCTATGTTTGAAAGTAAATGAAAAACGTTTGTTGTGCTTCATTTGTTCATCACTGCAACCAGATCATATTATTTATTGTCAAATGATCGCAATATTGTAAGAATGCACCCTAGTGGAGAAAAAATGAAACACATCAAACTGTTTATAATCAACATATTTATTAATTTCTGATGCTTATGATGTAAATTATATTTTCCTGGAACCTAAATTCCTGGGAAATAATACGTTTAAGAAAGTGCAAAGAATGGTTTCTTGTTATTGTGATATAATCAATTACTACGAATGTTTTTATATTATATCCCGCAAGCAATATCTGTTTACATTCGTGCACTATATATACAATCTGGTAGGCGTATTTCTTAGAGAGTCAGTCATTGCCAAATAATGCTCAGACCTATTCATAATGTTAAAAAGGAGGAGTTTTCTTTAATATGATAAACTTATTTGATAAATTCCACGTGAATCACGACTGTGATTGCTTGTAAATCAAATTCCATGAAACGCGATTGGTCATTGACTCCTATTTGGGGCATGAGTTAAATAATCTTAAGTAATGACACGAGTGATCTCCAATTTATCTAGAGAATCTGGAAATTAAGAGTGGTATCTGTTTGGTCTATTTAACGAATAAAATTAAGCTATTTACTCACAAATCATTATTTAAATATCATTATTTTAAAATATGTATGTATTTAATGTAAACGGCGATGTTTGAGAACAAATGAGAAACGTTATATTTCATTTGTTCATCATTGCAACCAGAACATATTATTTATAACCAAATCGGATCGCAATATTGTAAGAATGCACCCTAGTGGAGAAAAATGAAACACATCCAACTGTTCATAACCAACATTATAGGTTATTAATTAATTTCTGATGTCCTATGATGTAAATATGTCAATTATGTTTTTCTAGAATGTAAATACCTGGGAAATAGTACGTTTAAGAAAGTGCAAACAGTGGTTTCTTTTTATTGTGGTATAATCAGTTGCTACAATTTTTTTTATTATATCTCGCAAGAGGTACTTGCTTACATTCGTGCACTATAAATCAAATCTGGGAGCCACTTGCATTCTATGACTCTTACATCTTAATACATAAATTGCTATATTCAACGTATTTACAAGAGAGTCAGTTATTGCAAAATAATGCTCTGACCTATTCAGAATGTTAAAAAGGAGGAGCTTTCTTTAATATGATAAATTTAACATGATAAATTCGAGGTGAAACACGACTGTGATTGGTTGTAAATCAAAATTCATTGAAACGTGATTGGTCATTGTCTCCCATTTGGGGCATGAGTTAAATAATCTCTTATAATATGCTTCTATTCCAAAGCACTGGGTTCAATATACCAATGGTCGTTGTTCCATCAGTTCAATTTCTGTAGTGTATCCTATTAAAATAAACCGAAAAATGTGACCGCTATTTCAATTTCTACTTCAGGTGAACTCCTACACCTAATGGTTTTAGAGGGTCGAATTGTGAATCTAGATCATCGAGGGTTCCAATCAGACATGAACAAAAAACATATCTAAATCGGTCCAGTCGTTTAGGAGGAGTTGTGTGACAATCAGACGTACAAAGGAATTTATATATATGATATGAAAAAAAATGAATGCTTCAGTCGGGATTTGAACCCGAGTGTCTCTTAGCGCTCTAACAACCTGAGCTACCGAAGTATCCCAATTCAAACATACATTTTTCTTATATATATGTAGTATTCACAATTCGCACAAGAGGTAGCGGAAATATTTTCCGACTGACATCTAGTGGCCAACAAAACAGTTCAGCAAATTTTTAAAGAGAATATTTATATCAGTAACGCTCGTATATTTAGATGTTATAACTATATTTTTGACACTTGGCAATGAAGGAAAATATGATACGAAAAGAACAATGAATCCCGACTCAAGCATTCATTTTTCTTTTCATATCATATACACATATACGTCATACAGAAACTGCATAAACGAATTCACCAACAAACTCTATTCTATTAACTGGTTTTGCTAATTTATGAAATATAGTCGTGTATATGAAGTTTTGTTATGAGAGAAAAGACATGGCGTATGCTAGTGGGAATTTAAATTTCGGTATTCAGATAAACCCCCTGTTCTAATGTACGGATTTTGGTGGTTTCTGAACAATATCTTTTTCAGTTTTATTTAAGTAGCATGTATATAGTTTCATTGCCTAACTTCGATAATTGCAGCCACTACAGCGACCATAAGTTGTACAGGGAATTATTGGAAAAGATTAGCTGAAAATATGATGTGTGGAAATCTTGTGTCCCTGCGGCCGTGTTCCCAGCGTGTTAGTTAATTCTGTGGTGCAGAAAGGCAAATATAAAACATGATTTGATTGGAAATTTTATTTAATATTTCTAGCACAATGGATAATTTTTTGTCCACACAAAATAAATCAAGGGATGCTAGATGTTTCCACAGCACTAGTTAATCCGTCAACATTTGCGAAGCGCCATCCGTCATTTTAGTTTACTTGAAAGGTTCCCGCAGTCCGTGTTCACAAATATTTGCTTCTGTTTTAACCTGTTGTTCCTCTGGGAGATATTTGTCATCATTATCTCCTCAACCTGTGGCCCGCACATCGGTTATATACTTATTTTAATTCTAAATTTACATAAAATTAACCACAAAGTCACTATGAAAACATTAGGGTATTGTAGTATAGGTAACTAACTACTATCGAACCCTTAGGATATAAGCTCTCTATGCATCCCTATCCTTAGGTAATGTTTTCCAATCATCCCTGTATAATCTACTTCCCTCAAATCATGGATAATGTTATTCTCCCACCACATTCTTGGTCTACCAACTGGGCATTTTCGCTCTGGTTTCCTGCAGAAGCTTCCAGTCACGTCTTTTACACCCCATTCTTGCATGGTATATTTACCTTGTCGTGGTGGAGTGGCTTGCGTGCTTAAATGATCCCAAGAGCTATGCCGGCGCGGTAGCATTCCTGCCGATAGTCTTACCCATGCCGGACTGGTCGAAGGTGATAAACCAGACGAAAAAAGTATCTTGGTCTAAAGAGTGGCAATCTTCCACCGTAAAAAATAAAACCGTCAAAAAACGCGGATATGGGTTCCACTGAGGTAACATTTTCGGGAGATAAAATAGTTCCCCATTTGTTTCCCCGGGCGGGGATTACTTCTGGGAATCTATGCCAAAGGCTCAAACAGAGGGACATGTTCCTAGGAACATGGGATGTTAGGAGTTTATACAATATCGGGGCGCTAGATATACATTAACGCGGGAATTAGATACATGAAGGAAATTAGATGGCCAGGAGGAGGTAGTCAGGAATCAGGAAGCTTTGCATTATGCTACTGGGATGCAGGAAACAAATGATGTTAATAATAATAATAATTAATAATAATAATAATAATAATAATAATAATAATAATAATAATAATAATAATAATAATAATAATAAAACGTCTTCCTTTCCTTCTTCCAGGTGGACACCATTTCAATGTTTTTCTGGGTAACCTTCTTTCTTGCATTCGTCGTACATATCCATACCGATTTTATTGCTTAATTAAATAATAATAATAATAATAATAGTAATAATAATATTAATATTAATAAAGATCTGCAAAGTCATAAACCAATCTGGTTTAAGCATGCACATAGTTGTGTTATAGAAGATTACATAACCAAGGAGAAAAGAGCTGTGAGTAAATCACGTATAGAAGATGGTGATGACCGTAACAGGTTCCTAGGTCCATTGCCAGAGTCAGTGATAATTAAGATAATATTAATTATAATAATGAAAATAATGATAATATTAATGATTTTTTATTAAGAATATTTTATACGCTCCAGTAGTTTTTCCTTCAACCCAAACTAATTTTCTTCTTCCAACAATGTCATGTATTTGACCAGTGCCCACCCAGCACAGTCAGAAATTCTAGTAGCTATAGCGGGTAGCGGCTTCAGGTTGAGAATACCAACAATATCGATTGGGGAATTTGACATGTTATCTTTATACTGGATATATTATTATCATTAGGGTTCGGAAGTTGAGAATGTGTAAAATACCTATAGAAGACCTTTAGAAAGACCTAAAGTTATCCTACAATACACCTAAGAACTGAAAAAAAGGACGTAAAAACAGTTACAGTTGCTAAAGAGTGGTTAAAGACAACCTCCCTGCCTTCACCCTCTGCTCAAGGTAATTTTCACAAAGTGACACTGAAAATTTTGACATTTTCGGTTAAACTGTAAGACTATAAACCATAGAAAAATCAATTTTGTAAATTTTGATTTAGACCGGATTTTTTGCACTATAAATCCCGGAAACAGTTACAAAAACTTGAAGTAGAAATACAATGAATATCACGACTGCTGGTTAGAAAAAAATAACGGGGTATTTGTGATGTTTCAATAGTTTCTCGTGGAACAAAATGTTTGGAACGTGAAAACTCTTTAGAAAGTAAAACTAGATACTGTTTTAAAAATATGTTGGAATTAAGGCTAGATTCTGTGGATTCTTGAATTATACAAATGGTATAAATGTATTCAAAAGAAGGCAAAGTTACGAAAAAAAGCCGTTAAAGACCTAAAAGGCTAAAAAGGACGAATAAGAAAAAAGTCGAAAAAGGACAACAAATCCGCTATTTTCTGCTCTACAATGACCCAAAATGTACCACCTCGTCTTCAGACATAAAATAAAAATAGTATATTACGATGCAAGGTTTGGGAAGTGGTTTTTACAGAATGGAAGAAAATGTTTAAAAACCGAGCGACAGCGAGGTTTTTAATTTCCGAGATTCTATAAAACTCTTAACAAACGTGCATTGTATATAATTATTTTGCGCGATGGTGTTTTCAAAATAATAAATAATAGTAAAATAATAGCTTTCTTGAAATTATTTGCGTTAATTATAAACAGTTGACTAACTTTAAGTGTGGGCAATGTTTATTAGTTGAAACAACAGCAGGTCGTATTTATTGTTTTATATTGTTTCAAATAAAGTTCAGTTCATTTAAAATGCAGTGATTCGTTTCGTATAATGTATATTAACGCTACTTTTTGGATATTTTTTTTTGTAGATACATTGTATGTAGTATACATAGAGAGCAGTGTTTTTTACTTCCCACACGCGTGTTTGTAGTATGTAATATTGCAGTATAGTTATTTAGGTCGGAACAGGCAACTCTTGCCTAAACCAGGAAGTGAAGAAGAAGAAGTTATTTAGGTTGGCAATCCTGAAATGTAGGAAGCTGAAATTTCAATCATGGCCGTCTTTGCTCTAAGTACGACAAAACGCACTATTGCGCAAAAAATAATTTTTCCTCAACTTCCCAGCCCTAGTTATCATTCATCTTGTTAATGACTTGCTGCCGATAGGGTTACCCATGCCGGACTGGCGAAGGTGATAAGCCAGACGAAAAAAGTACCTTGGTCGAAAGAGTGACGATCTTTCACCGTAAAAATACAACCGTCAAGAAATGCGGACATGGGTTCAACTGGGGTAAAATTTTCCGGAGGTCAAATAGTCCTCCATTCGGATCTCCGGGCGGGGACTACTTCAGGGAACCCATGTCAAAGGCTCAAACACAGGGACATGTTCCTAGGAATATGGAATGTTAGGACTTTATACAATAGCGAGGCACTAGATGGGGAATGGGAGACTTGCATGGAAGCTTCTTGTAGGAAAGCCAGAGGGAAAACGCCCAGTTGGTAGACCAAGAATGAGGTGGGAGAATAACATTAACTATGATTTGAGGGAAGTAGATTATACAGGGAATAATTGGAAAGCATTAGCTCAGGATAGGGATGTATGGAGAGCTTATGTCCGTGCGGCTATGAACCTACGGGTTCGATAGTGCCAGTGAGTAAGTAAGTAAGTAAGTAAGTAATGACACAAGTTAATGAAGCAAGCATCCGGCTGGTAGGCCAGTGGCCTTCTAGCCCTGTCGCCCCATGGAGTTTTTTTTATAATAATAATAATAGTCGTTGAATAGAACCAGATATATATATATATATATATAGGCCTATATATATATATATTTTTTTTTTTTTTGCTGGATAGTGCGTTATGTCGTACTTACCAGCAATGGCGACCATGATTGAAAGTTCAACATTCTACATTTCGGGATTGCCAACCTAAATAACTGTAATGTAATACTACTTATTACAACCCTCGTGCGGGAAGTAAAACCACTGCCATTTATGTATATACAAAAATATATCCGAAAGGTAGTGTTATTTAATAATATACATTATTCTGAAGAAATCACTTCATTTTAAATGAACTGAACTTTATTTGAAACAATATTGAAAGTTGACTTAACAAAATTTTATTGAAAACGTTTAGACTTTTTAGCTTTATTTCCTTTCTTTTTTTGACGAAGCTAACTAGCGAAACAAATTCTGCAATATTAATACATTCTTTTAAATTTATAATCGTCATCAACATTGAATATTCTGACTAACAAACTCGCTAGAGACTTTAATGTTTCACTCTTAAGCACGAAATAAACAATCATACTTTTTTCACTTACACTACAATTCTTCTCATCCGGCCACTTACTGAATGAAATGTATGCTTTTTGATATCTTAATTCAGATTACTCTTGCACTAAAGATGCACACCCAACTTCCTACGCTTCTTCAATTTCGTCGTTTTGATTACAATCATTGAAACTTGCCGCCATTTCATGCGATATTGCTATCAAGGCCTGCTGTAATCTCAACAATAATTTTCGACATTTAGCATGTATACATTGGACAGACTGCTAACGTCAGTCAATTGTTTGTAATGAACGCAAATGCTTCCAAACAAAGGTGTTATTATTTTACTGTTATTTTTTTATTTTGAAAACTCCATCGCGCAAAAAAATAATGTACAACGCACGTTTGTGAAGTGTTTTACAGAATCTCGGAAATTAAAAATCTCGCTATCGCTCGGTTTTTAAACATTTTCCTCGATTCTGTAAAAACCACTTCCCAACCTCGTATTATAATAGCCTATACTATTGTCTACGAGTTAACTCTCTTTACACTGGACATGACTTAATGAGCCCTGTACTGAACTAATTATTTATAAGTTGATCGGTTGGTTGAACCCCAAAGGAATCTGGACCTCATGATGCTGGTGACCTGAACAAAACCTTAATCACCCCCCACGCACTATAGCGGCGGGGTACAATGCCATTAATTGGTCCTGCAACATGCATTGGGCTATTATGTGCCGCTCCTTCATTTCCCGCGCTAATGCTCCGATTGTTGTTCGTCTTATTGTTTGGTGATTATACAGCTTATAGGAGATTCAGTTGATAACCAGCGGGTGACGTCTTTCAGGGGCAGTCGTTTGTGAAGAGAAGAAAAAAGAGGCTCGTAATCAAGACATTTATAACTGTGATTCTAATTAACTGTTATTTATCACTTTTTTAATGTCAATTAAGGGTACTTTTATTAGTTTCAGTGCTTTTTAATCCGGATGATGCATCTTTCATGTTAAGGAAATTAGAGGTGGAATAAAAATTGAACAAGTGTACAATGTTAAATACCTGGGTTATGAAATCTCCTATTTTAAAAATGAAGATATTTTTTACGAACTTAATACATTTAAAGTGATGACCTTTTGTGGGAAATACCCTATACCTAGCAAAATTGTTTTGGATGATGACATTTTAGAACGAGTAAACGAATTTAATTATTTGGGTTATAATTTAACATTTCAAGATGAAACTGATATTTCAAAGAAAATCACAAATTTTACAAAAACAACGGGGATAATTAACAGTATAACGAAACCATCTTTAGTACAGAAGAACACAAGATTACGGCTTTATAAGGTTCTCGCAAGACCAGTGTTAAGATACGGTAGTGAAGCATGGACAATACGAAGAAGAGATGAAAGCCGAATAACAGCAAATGAGATCCGATTTATGCGCCGTACAGCAGGCTATACAAAGTGGGACGATAAAAGAAATGAGGAAATTATGGAAGAGTTGGAAGTAAAACCCATTCTTCACCATATACAAAACTACCAGAACAACTGGAAAGCCCACCTTCAACGAATGCCGTCTCATAGAATTCCAAAAGCCATACTTCGCTACTGCCTCGAAGGCAAAATATCGCTGGGACGTCCAAAAATGCGCTGGATGGAAAATTCCTCTTTGAGACCGTAACAGGCCACACGGCCTAATACTTGCATGTGTGATGATGATGATGAATAAATTTAATTATATATGTGGCACAATTAAAATAATATTTAAAAACACAAAAAAAGAAACAAAACTAAAATTTTGTTTTACTCTTGTACGGTAGTGAATTTTGGGTTTTAACTAAAAGAGAAGAAAAGATCATAGAAGCAGCTGAAATGAGATTTCTGAGAAGTGTAGCTGGCTGCAAACTTCTAGATAAAAGAAGTGAAGATGTTAGGAATGAGCTAAATATTTTTAAACTTCTAGATAAAATAAAAGAATTTTGAAAAAAAAAACTGGAAAGAACATGTTCAAAGAATGAAAGATGAAAGCATACAAAAATTATACTTAATTACAAAGCAAAAGGATAATAGCAATGTTGGTAGACCGAAAAAGAGATGGATTCAACTTTTTGAATGAGAATCTATGAGACGGGCTTAATCCGTGATTGTTGATGATGATAAAAGTGGGGGTTACAGATAAATTATATTAAAACAGAATATATTTCATTGGATACAACACATGAGCTGAAATATAATTCAGGAATAATACGTAATGCTAATTAACTTAGAATATTTAGGATCTATTTTAGATAAAAATGAAAATTCGGCTACATAAATTCAAAGAAGAGTAACTGATGGAAGAAGAACCATTGGTATGTTGAACTCAGTGCTTTGGAATAGAAATATAATATGCAAAGCGAAGAAAACTACATTTCAAGTTCTATTACAAAGCATTTTATTATTTTATTATATGGGTCCGAAACCTGGGCAGTAAGTAGAGAACAAGCCAACAAGGTGTTAGCAGCAGAAAATGATTTTTAGAGTTCAAGAAGGGATAAACTCAGAAACAGCACAATAAGGGAAATTATGCAAGTTAAAAAAACATATTAGAAATATTAGAATTAGGAGTGGAAGAGGCAGGCCTAGAAAACGTTGGATGGAAAGTGTGAGGAGAAGTGTGGAAGCTAGAGTTCTGAGGGAAGAAGCTGCTTTAGACAGGAACCCCTGGCGAAAAATCACTTTGGGTTGATGAATAAACACTGCAATTTGGAATATTCCTAATAAAAACATATATATATTTTAAAACCTTCAGCAACTTTTAATTTCAGCTTTCTTGTAAACCCCACTCATAATTTGTTTGCTGTTAACAAACTTGATATTATGTTTCTTTATCTACTGTTATTTCCATCCCTGCGCTGTGGTGTCTAGGTAGCCTGCTGTCTTCTCACTCAGCGGTTTCTGCTTCGTTACCCGGTCGGGACAGGATTCCTGGGTGAGGTTTTTTCCGGGTTAGTGAGATGCACTAGATGGGATCACGCAAACAATATGTCATCCTTTTTGAATTGAATATAACTCCCAAAATAGATTCCCTTACATCAACAGAACTGACGTCAATATTTAGACCATATGTCCAGATCCTGGATTCCTAAGACAATTTTGAATAATCGAAATGAATGGAGGACAGATTATTGAGAAGTTTGAGAAGGCGAAGGAAGAAGTGGTTGACATTATTTTTGTAGACGATAACAGTACTTTCAGGAGGTTCATGGCCGCGCGGACATAAGCTCTCCACACATCGCTATCCTGAGCTAATGCTTATCAGTCATTCCCTGTATAATCTATTTCCCTCAAATTGTGGTTAATGTTTTCTCCCACCTCATTCTTGGTCTACCAACTGGACGTTTTCCCTCTGGGTTTCCTACAAGAAGCTTCCATGCACGTCTTTCATTACCCATTCGTGCCACATGTCCTGCCCATTGCACTGTACGAGATTTAACTCTTCTTATTATATCTGGCTTCCTATAAAGACTACGTAGTTTGCTTTTCTGTAGTCTTCTCCATTCACCTGTCTGTTCATCTCCCTTAGGTCCAAAAATTTTCGTAAGAACTTTATTCCCAAACACTAGTAATCTCCCTTGAAGTAAGAGTTCATGTGTCACATCCATATAATATAATTGGGAGAATAACACTTCTTTCAGTTTAACCTTTTTATAAGGAGTTGGGACGTCAAGAGTCTCTGTATTGCATAATAGTACGCATTTCCAGAATTGAGCGTATGATTAATTCCTTTATGCACATCATTCCTGTTTGTATTTATTGTTCTTAGGTATTTGAATTCAACCACTTCTTCAAAATTTCTCTGATTTGTCATTAGTTGTACATTTCCATTATATAATATATTTCTACGTGTAATCATATATCTAATTTTATTGATATTTACTTCCAATATCAGTTTCTTAGTGTTACTCAATAATGCGTGTTGGCCTTAAGTATCCCCTCGCTATAGCCTAATAGTACTACATCATCAGCATAAACTAACAGCTTATAACACCGAACTACACATATTAAATGAAGAACATTTTGATGGTGATCCGTTGTATTTAGCACAATCACTTATTTTACGAAAGGAAACAAAATGCGCTCGCTGTGTTGTTTTTGTTTAAAATTATCATAATTGACATTATGATTTTAAATGTAAGAATTGTTGTTGTTGACCGTCTTGAATGTAAATGGAAAGATCACAGAAGGGAAAGTTTATGGAACACAGGTAAAGTTTTCCCTGCCATGCATAATGTTACCGGCACTGTTGAATAATGGAGCAGTTTCACTTCGCTGAACGAGAAAATTAGCTTCTAGATTTGTGTCTGCTGAGAAAACTAACCAGTCGATCAGTGTCAACCAAAATCTTACCTTCCTTTGAAAGCAAACTCCTGATTTATGCTGATTAATTGAAACTTTCTTACAGTAATACTATCACCATTGCATTTTTTACATTTGATACATTATTTGGAACTCAGACAATCTTGAAAACAATAAACTAGTTATCTGATCCCTTCAGAGCTTTGGACCAAAGACAGTTGAACTGACAGGTGAATAGAGAAGACTACTTAAAAGTGAGCTATATGATCTTTGTAGGAATCCATATGTTATGAAATGTTGACTAAACTTTACAACCAGTGACGCGTCTTTTTTTAATTCCGTCATAAACTCTTGTCAAACTGTATTCTTAGGGTTTCATTTTCCAACTTATTTTCCACCATTTACAGTGATTTTTACATTTTTTCAACGATTATTTCAGTATATTTTTTCCGTGGTATTTAACTACATACCTAGTGTGAAGACGTTGCAGCAATATCGATTAACGAATATTCTATGCAACAACAAAGACGTGTTCCAGAGCAGCCAACATGGAGTATGTACTAATTAACTGTACACATATACTTCAGAATTTGATAACTTGTTATACATTTTTGGGCGTTGCATTCACTAACAGTTTAGAGTGCTCAAATTGCGTTATATTACCTTTTAGGTTGGTTTTTCACAGGTAAGAGTACGAAATTGTGTTATATTAGGTTTTAGGTTCGTCAAATATCATGCATGTTGGCTGCACCAAGTTATTCTAGGTGTACGAGTATACCGCTTCGTGTCTTTTTTTTTTGGCGCATGCGCATGGTGTATGATTGGAATTTAATTTTTTTCGCGTCACATGTTGTAAAGTATTTCCATATAGAGTATATTAATAATAACACTGAGCAACAAAAAATAAACTTTTTTTTTGTCTCAGAAAGAACAAAATATGTGATTCTGATAGTATTTTTTCTCCTGAATTCAAATATGATATCGGGTTTTCTCCATCACGCAAGGTTTTCGAGAGACAGGCATTTATAATAATTTCAAGCCCTTTAATATTTTCTACATTCGTAACTACACAATATTCGAACATTCGGACTCACCTAGAAAGTAAGAAATGACGATTTTCTGCTATATTTCGCCTGTGGAGTATCCCTCTTGATGGTCCAACAATAATCGGCCAGCATATTAGGATTCCATTTGTCTTGATATATCTTTTCCATAGCTGAAATCTCCTGATGAAAGTGTTCTCCGTGCTCATCGCTCACTGCGCCAAGATAATACATGGACGAAAAAACGTTTATTAAAAAGAATTATTTAAATCCATTAATTGAAATTGAAATAAAAAGAACTGTGGGTGATGGAGAAATTCCGAATACATATTTGAAAACACGATAAAAAACTGCATTAAGTACAACTATTGGTACTCATGAGACAAAAATCGTGTTGACCAGTGTAACTGTTCATCATAAACATCATCATGAATAATATTATATGAGGTACAGTTTTCTCAACTTCTTTATTAAAATAGAGAAATATTTAGTATGTTTATTCATTGTGCGTCTTTTTTTTCTTTACTTCAATGTTATAGTTTTTTGATGCGTCTTTGATCCTTGGGACTGCGAGCAAATGTATAAGATACACCTTAAAATGGGTTGCTAGCCCGTTTTAATGGCGGGTTCATTAATCGGGGTTTTCTTTCTAGGCCGGTTGCCTTCACCCAGCTCCAGAGCTCAGCCTGCCCCGTTTTTTTTTCAGAGTGTCTTAGATGGGTTGTCTTGCAGGACTAACGAACCCCATCCGCCCGTTGTGGATTATTCTTCGCTTCTGCTCTCGTCTTATAGGCCAGCAGATTATGCTTACTGGCTCTATCGTCTGGATCATTGGGTACTGGGCCCCTCCGCCACGACGAGATGATAATCCATGAGAGTGATTTGGGAAATAAACATGATGAAAATCCTAGAAATAAAGAATAAGGAGACGAATATTCTAAAACATAGATTAGTTTGAAATGTAACCCTTACAATTGGAAGAAAAACTGATTTTTCGTGTCAGTTATATAAAGTAGCGGTCCGCAGTGAAAACGAAATCATGTATAACTGTTATTATTAAGCATTACTAAGTGCAACTCGATATAAATTTAACCAACTTTTTGCACGATAGTGTGTTCTGTCAATGGCAACCATGATTGAAAGTTCAATTTCCTAAATTTCGCGGTTGCCAACCTAAATAAGTATACTGTAATATTACATATTCTACTCGCGCGGGAAATGAAACCACTGCCCTTTATATATACTGCGTACAATGTATGTACAAAAATATATCAAACGTTAGTGTTAATATATATTATTCGAAAGAAATCATTGATTTTTAAATAAACTGGACTTTATTTGAAACAATATAATTCAATAAATTCATACTTGCCACCATTTTATGCCTGATTGGTATCACGGCCTGCTGTAGCCTCAGTTAAATTATTTTCGGCATTTACCGTATAAACATTTCCCAGACTGTTAACGTAAGTCATTGTTTATAATGAACGCGAAAATTTCCTACAAAGATGTTATTATTTTACTATTATTTATTATTTTGAAAACACCATCGCGCAAAAATAATGTATACAACGCACGTTTGTGAAGTGTTTTACTGGATCTCGGAAATTAATAACCTCTCTATCGCTCGGTTCTTAATCATATCCTCGCTTCTGTAAAAACCACTTCCGAACCTCTTGTTGTAGGCCTAATATACTATATATTCATTCTTTTCTTCTAACTAACTAACCAATTGATTGAAAATATCGAACCCATAGGCTTATGACTGCGCGCACATAAGCTCTCCATACATCCCTATCCTGATTTAATGATTTCCAATCATTCCCTGTATAATCTACTTCCGCAAATAATAATAATCATCATCAAGGATTAGACCTGCTGGTCTATTTCGTCTCATGTTAGAATTGGTCTGTCCATCTTTTACTGGGTCTTCCAACATACTTAATGTTATTCTCGCACCTTATTCTTGGTCTACCAACTGGGCGTTTTCCCTCTAGTTTTCCTACAAGAAACTTTCATGCACATCTTTCATTCCCCATTCTTGCCATATGTCCTGCCCATCGCGTCTACGAGACTTAGTTCTTCTTATTGATCTGGCTTCCTATAAAGACCCTGTAGTTAACTGTTATGAAGTCTTCTCCATTCACCTGTCTGTTCATCTCTGTTTGGTCCAAACATTTTCCTAAGAACTTTATTCTGAAATACTCGTAATCTCCTTTCCTTCCTTAAGAATTCATATTTCGCATCCATTTAATGTAACTGGTAGAATAATAGAATATATTTTCAGTTTAACGTTTTTTGAAAATAGTTGGGTCGTCAAAGAGTCCCTGTAATGCATAATAACACGCATTTCCGGAATTGAGTCTATGTTTAATTTCTTTCTGCATCTCATTCCTGTTTGTGATTATTGTTCGTAGGTATTTGAATTCAGCCATTTCCTCAAAATATCCCTCATTTGTCATTGGCTGTCCATTTCCATTATACAATGTATTTCTACGTATTCTGATAAAATATTCAATTACGTAAACCAATTGATGTATGTTATAGGAAAGACTGCCAATTTAAGAGTTAACGCTGAAAATTAATTCTTATTATAAACTGATTATGAACAGTTTTGTATTTGACGTCTGGTTTATTGAATCTGCTACAGGAATATAGTGAATAAAAGTGTCAAAAAATTGCATAGTACTTCCTGAAGTTGTTTCTATGAAAAGTGTGACAAAATTATTCAAGTATTATTAAAAAATAAATGAAATGGCGTAGGACAGGCTTCACAAACTTACATAATAGGACTAGATTAAATAAAATAAGCATTTGTGCAGTTTTCTCATAAACTACATCATGTACGGCTGTGAAATTGTTAGGACATTTTCTCATTACCGGTATATATATAGAAGCTTCTGTAGCTATCCTTCAAAACAGTATTTTTAACAATTGTTTATATGAAAAAAAGCGTTTTCCAATGTTTCATTGCAATCATCATATATAGGTACAATAATAAACACTGTTTTAAAAATAAAGGTAAATATAAAAAAAATGAAAAGTGATGACGTATTGCGGATTTTAATAATATAATCAACGCCGTCATGCGTTGTACCCTGCAAACGTTCATCATAATATAATATGTGGAAAGTGTATTTGATAAAATGAACGAACTCAAACGTAATGCAACCCAACGTCAACGAACGTTGCTCGTATCCCACCATTATGCAGATGGATGAGTGCGTTCAATTAAATATTTGACATAATATGTAAAAAATATGTAATATGAACATAAAATTTAAGAATTACTATTTAACTCATGCCTCAAATGGGAGTGAATGACCAATCACATTTCAATGATTTTTTTTATTTACAACCAATCACAGTCGTGCTTCGCCTCGAATTTATCAACTGAAGTTTATCATATTAAAGAAAGCTGCTACTTTTTAACATTCTGAATAGGTCATAGCATTATTTTGCAGTGACTGACTATCCAAGAAATACGGCTACTAGATTGTGTATATAGTGCATGAATGTCAGCACAGCGCGCATGCGGGAGATAATATAAAAATATTTGTAGCAATTGATTATACCACCAAACAGAGAAACCACCGTTCTCACTTTCTTAAAGGAATTATTTTCCAGGAAATGACGTTACAGAAAAATATAATTAACCTATTTACATCATAGGACTTCAGAAATTAATTCTTCTTCTTCTACGGTTTTCCCCCACTTATAGGTTTACCGTCTTCAGTTTCCATTTACCTCTATCATTCCAATCTCCCTCTTCCAAATTCCTATCATCCATTATGGTTCTGACATAGGTTTTCCATTCCCATCTAGGTCTGCCACGTTTATTTCTTCCAGGGGGTGACCATTGGTATATATTTTTTGGCCATCTTTCATTTTTTCATTTTCCATTCTTTGTACATGACCATACCATTTAAGCGTTTGATTTTCAATCCTCTTAACATTCATTTCTCTCCAAAGGAATTAATTTCGTATTTTATCCTGTCTTGTTTTTTGGATGCTTGTTCTAAAATAATCAAATTCAACTGTTCTAATTAATTAATACCTATAATATTGGTTATAAATTTCTCCACTAAGGTGCATTCTTACAATATTGCGATCCTTAGGCAATAAATATTATGATCTGGTTGCAGTTATGAACAAAAGAAGTAAATGAAGCGTAACATTCGTTTCTCATTTGTTTTCAGATATAGCCGTTTACGTTAAATATATAAATATTTTAAAATAACTATAGTTAAATAATGATTTGCGAGTAAACAGCTTAATTTTATTCGTTAAATAGTGCTAACAAATGCCACTCTTGATTTCCAAATTCTCTAGATAAATTCGCTCCTCACTTCGTGAGTCGTGAATTTATCGGTAATTTGAAAATCACTCGTGACATTACTTTTGATAATAGCCTTACTGCCAAAGATTTTAAGTTAGTGGATCGATATATAACAAGGAAAAAATATGCAATTACATAAAAATTCGGCCTCTAGTTAATACTCCGTGTTGTGGTGGTAGTATCTCCTGATACTTATATCTCATAGAGCTCCTATAATATGGATTTCATCTCATCTCATTCTCGATCTTGCACTATGCTCCCATAATTGTGTGAGAGCTCTGATCAACTGCCACACCTACATATAGGGCCTATTTTCAATATAGTTGCATCATGCCATATCGCCACTCGACTGGTATTAAGCCGGAA